>JABCKK010000129.1:0-12239 GCA_018221785.1 Calocybe gangraenosa
CGCGTGGGGCTGGGGGCGTTGAGACAGGAAACGGGCCGTTATGAGCGGACTAATCTGACAGTTGAGCTGGGGGGGGGGGGGGGGGGGGGGGGTCTTTTCACATTTCCCTTCTAGCGCTATGTTTATCGTTCACTTGTCTATTGTCCCACTTTTTTCTTTGACAGCAGCGCTGGCAGCTGCTATTCCTCCACTCCAATCCCACAACCACTTGTTATTCATTGAAGGGGGTGCTCTTCTTGAAACTCGATCTGAACTCAATGATAGGGAAGATCTCGTTCTATCCTTTCCGTATGGCCAAGAGAGCGCCTTTCCATGTACACAAGTGAGTTATCTAACCAAAAAATATTTTGACTAGTTTTGAAAACCACCACTTTGTGTCAGATCGGAGCACCACTACAGGAGCCCTCTATATCATTCGGGACTCAAGACGAAGAGGGCGAGGAGCACGCCGTTCCATGCACCCAAGTGAGTTATCTGACCAAAAGACATCTTGACTAGCGTTGCAAACCACCACTTTGTGCCAAATTGAAACACCACTACAGGAGCCCTCTATATCCTCTGGGAGTCAAAATGAAGGAAGGGAAGATCTCGTTCTATTCTATCCGTATGGCAAGGAGCACGCCTTTCCTCGCATTCCATATACGGCTGCTAAAGCACCAATATCCCCCAAAACTGAAGATGACGGCCTCGTTCTAACATTTCTTCCGCCTAACGAGGTGAGTCATCTTACCAAAAGATATTTTGACTGGTTTTGTAAGCCAACACTTTGTGCCAGATCGGAAAACCACTACTTGCGGCCCCGAAGCGTCGGGATAGGACGACTCCCAGTCGTGCTTGGATGGCCGGGCAAACTAGCCAGGCCGGTAGAAAGCTCAGACAGACATCAGCAAAGACATCAGAAGAAGTTTCACATCATGAAAAAGCCTGAGTATGCTGGAAAACTGTTGCCTCCCATGTTCAAAGGGGTCCCGTGCCCCAGCCCAATAGTTTTACTCAAAGTTGGTGTATCAGCTCGGCTTAACCTAGGAGTTGTACGCTTCTGTAAAGTCCTTGTAATAGGTAACAGTATAGGTAACAGTTTAGGTGATGATAACATCAATGGAGCACCGTCGGACTCTGGTCAAGCAAGAGAGGTTATCAGTCATGGATGTTATTGCCAGGTAGCATCAGATGGCGTTCCTCTGGTAAGGAGCTACTAGACCTCAGCCCATAAAATTCTTTCCTTTTCTTTTCCTATACTTGTCCCACAGGGTGGACCACAGGTGTTTTCGTTCACGTCTGTCTAGTTGCCATAATATACAGCAACATGTCGCCTGAATATCAATAATTACTACAGAAGTAACCATGATGCATGATGATGATGATCTATGACCTATATTACTCCTATTTTCGTTCTTCTTTTTTCTTTTATGTTTCCACCAAAGTCAAGAACGCGCAGAACATTGGATGGACAAGTGACAGCCCGGAAAAACATGAAAAACAGATATGTATAACAAGTAAGATACAAGCAAGCGATACACAGATGAAAAAAAAGCGAGATTTTATCTCTATATATACCCATGTCCAGCAACCGGCAACCAGCTCACATTACGAGCGTGTCGTCCCCCTTCCCATTCCCACCACCCATTTAACAGATCCTACACTCCGACTGTGTCCCACCTGCCTCCTCACGCCCCACCCTCCCAAGCCTCGCTTCCAACCTCGCTCTCAACGTCTCGTCCGGCGCGATATACGACGTTTCACTGAAAAGGGATATATCAACATGTAGATACACAGGTGAGCGATGCCAAAACAAAAACAAATACAAAAACAAAAACAACTCACGCGTACTGCAAACTAGACCCCATAACAACGTCCTCGAGCGAGACCACGATCGCGCTTCCGTCCTCCTCCTCCTCGCCGTTGTTATGACCAAACGGGGTATGCCCATGGTGATGATGATGATGGTGGTGATGGTGGTGGTGGTTGTGAAATTGACTGAAATGATTATGAAACTTATCGATGTTGTTGACAACAGGGGGAGGTGGCGCAACGAGCTGGGTTGGGGAGGTGAGGGGGATCGAGATTGGTGGTTTCGGTTTTGGTTTTGGTTTGGTTTTGGGCTTTACGTTTGGGTCTGGGGTATTGGTGTTGGGTGAGTTGGAATGGGAGGTAATGGGAGACGTTAGTTTGATACGTTCAAAGAACGACGGCGCTTGGGAGCTAGGCGTAGGTGTCGTCGCTGTCGAAGTACCTTCAAGTACATTCGGTGACAATGGTGTGGCTAGGGTGTCCCCCTCCACTACTGTCACCCCATTCGTTCCAGGTGGCACCTCTCGCGGGACAGCTTCAGGCTGTTCGAACGCCGGTATAATCAACTTGGCGTCCACCCACGTCGGTGGGCTATGTTCGAGGAGGGAGAGGGAGATACACCATGATCCCTGGCGTGGTGGTTCTTGTTGTTGTCTACCACTGCCACGTCCACGTCCACGCCCACGTCCGTGGTGTGATGGTGGTGGCGCTTGTGCGATTGAGAATTCAAGTCTCCACATTCGAGCTACACAAAGCAGAGAACGGCGATCAACATACCAAACAAAAAAAAAAGGAAAGAAAGTGGGATACATTACCCCTCGCGATAAAATCCAACTGAATCCTCTTCGACACCAGCATCCTCTTCTGGAACCTCACCACTTCGAAATCCACCACGAATGCCCCCTCCACGACTCCTGCTCCTGCTCCTGCCCCCAGGGCTTTCTTCTCCCCGTTCCCGTTCCCGTCGTCATCATCGTCCTCGCCAAAATAGTCCTCCTGCACGTTCCGCACCCTAATCTCGTCCGGAGGGATTCTAGCCCCAAGTAACATCTCGTCTGTGCCCGAAAGCGGTGAGAACTCTGGAGACATACGGAGGCGCTGGAAGAGGAGCTGGTCGGAGGTTAAGAGGCAGGCGTGCCGGATGTCGGATATGGTCAAGGGGGTGAGGGGGCTCGCGTATGATATCAGGGCGGTAAGGAGATCCGGGATCGTACCATCCCTAGAGCTAGCGCCAGTACCAACGACGCCGCTTTCCCCCTCCTCTTCCTCCCCATCCGGAGGCCTCTTAACGATAGCCCAATACATAGGCGTATGTCCCTCCACCGACATTTCCTGAAGCACAGCCGAGAGTGATATATCGTATCCCAAACACGCGTCTGCGCAACTTTTCAGAATGGCGAGAGAGGCCTTCGAAGTCGAGGTGACTACGTTTTGGTCTTTGACGATGTCGCGGACTAGACCGAGGATCGTGGATTGGACCTGGCGGGTTGTTTTGGAGGGGGAGAAGTTGAACCATGAGGAAGGCGAGGATGTTGATGTGGGGGACGAGGTCTGGTTTATGCGTTGTTTGAGAGGTGATTTGGAGAATTGAGCTTGGGATTGAGATTGGGCTTGGACGTCTTCATAAGAAGGAGGCTCGTCTGGGGGAGTTTGTTTATCGATAATCATTAGTATGGCAACGACGCTGACGACGCTGACGACGCTGACGACGACGACGACGACGGCGAGGGTAAGTCAAGGAACGACCTGAGTCCCTCCGCAGTCGAGTGCTGTGTACAGAGTGCAAGTTCGCACGTGACCTCATAGAGTTTTACCTCCGTTGAGGACAGCTTAGGAGAATATTATCTTACTGTACCATAAAATGTCTCCACAGAATACCTCGCATCGCCTCAAAAGCTCTCTGTCTCTTTCCCATTATAACTGGTCATATATAATCAAAGTAAAGTACAATATAAGCCGTCCAAACCCATAGCTGTCGTTTCTTCGTAGGTCTGGTACCCATATGATCATAGCACACGCAATCCCTCTGTGAACCTCACATCACCCACTGCCTCCGCCAGCTCCATTGCATAACCTCACCACACCTATAGGGTCATCATGGTAGCCACGACAGTAGAACGTTATACACGAAGCGAGAGTGGCAAGTGTGGCCAGTATTTTTCCCTCATTTAATTTAGGGGCAGGGAAGCTCACGAGTGACAGCCATTCTAATATTGTTTCATGATAGGAGATAAAGGCTATCAAGTCTCAGACTTCTCCTCATCTAACTCACTCGCGTCTGCCCTAACCCGGATATGCCAAGCCGCCTTGTGTCAACTTGCTCTCAAAATTTCCCGAAGCTAGAAACACATGAGGCCAAGAAGTAGAAAAAAAAAAAAACATCGACCTCTCACCTGTCTCTAAGGCCTTTTCCAGCCTTTTAAGGTCTGTGCGCGCCACCCATGGCACTTGTTTTCCTTTTTCTTTGACGGTCTGACCATTCACTATGCGAGGAACCCTATTAGCGGCCGGAAGGCTCGACCCAGTGAATTTTCCTTTCGAAAAGTATTGGTCCTTGAATTCTTTATCGGCTGTAACAAGGGACGCCGGAACCTGGATATAGGCATCGTTTTTCTCAGTCAACACCATGATATCAAGATCTGCCCAAGGTATGCATGCCATCATCCCCGGATGATGGTCGACTACGAGTACTGAAAATCTTCCATTTGTCTTTTGCTAAACAACGAAGGGAAGGAAGGAGTAAATAATAAGCAAAAAGAAGGAATCAAGAGTGGCGGGGAGGGGAAGAGTAAATTTCCAATCAACTCACACGCTTTATCTGGACGCTTTGATCATTGTTAGTCCTAGTCAAAGTGAGAAGTACCACATCTGTTACTTCGCGGTAAAGATCTCCAGCTCTAGGTAATGGGTCTTTGGAAAACAAAGGATTTCGTGTTTCAAGGCCAAGGCCTTGAGTTGTCGAATTTGGAATGAAAGCTCCTAGCGACACGCTAGTCGATACCAGCAGGAGCAACGACAGAGCAACAAGGGTTGATAGGCTCAGCGGAGTCGAGCGGGTCATGTTGTTTGCTGAGGCGGCGCACGTGTGTGGGGAAGAGGATAGACGAAAGGGTTTGAGCAGTGGTGACCAACACGTTCAACGTGTGTTTCTTTCTTTTTCTTTTTTTTGGTGACGAGACAAAGTCGAGTGGGAGAGATAACCAGCTCTCTGACCACGTAAGATGAGGGATGGATGAGCGGTTCAAGCACTTGCCTTTTTATTTTAAGCGTAATACCCACGCGATCAACGGTGGAGGGAAGCCAACCCGGTAATTACGGGGGGTTCATTTCGCTAATAAGGGGCGGGCAGCCGAGCCGTGAGCCCATATGTCAAGAACAAGCGAGGGAATCTTATATGTACATATGTAGAAGGAAATGGTACCAAAAAAAGAAACGAAAAAAAAAAGAAAAGTTCATGTCCCCCATTAGGACAGTATTAATTTTTCTCTTATTTTACACATGGCCGTTGCTTTGCCGGGGTAAATATATATTTCTTAGTGGCAACCACTAAAACCTGGACAAAATACAAATTGCATAAGAACTTCTGCTCAGAAATAGCAAATTTTCCGGTCTTGTGCCTCCATAGAAAAATAAACTAAAAGACGACATCGATACACCAATACCGCACACATGGATAAAATGACTCCGCAACGTCTAGCGCGTAAAGGTGTCGAAGGAGGCGATATCATGCTAGGCAATGGCACTATCGCGCTCCCACCTGCCGCCTCTCGTGCTCGTCACTCTTCACTCACCCTTCATCTGCGCTTCCCTCTTCGATTGAAAAAGTGGAGGGCGGCATAAGAAACGACAATGACAATGGAGAAACGTTACTTGCTTCCTCTGCCCATCATACTATTGCTCCGCATTTTCCGGATTCATGCCTTGGCCAAAAATAAAGGCAACTTCATTTTGAATAAAAGACGTATACCTGTTCTTTGTTTTAATGCATCCCTTGTTATTGTTATTCGTGCTTTCCCTTCCCCACCCCACCCGCTCAGATAAGATGAAATAAAATGGACCTGAGGGGCGATGCCCATCTTACATGTTGAACGCTTGCAGTACGATATACAACAAGAGAAAGAATGTATTTTGTCGGGAAAATATCTGGAGAGAAGGAATGGGTGTGTTTACGTGTCGCGTTGAGAACTCCGTTGAACAAACGATGGCTAGGAAACAACTCTTTCTAATTTGTACAGGTAGCAACACAGCTCGAGGTGGGCTAAGTTGGGGAGAGTGGGGAAGAATAGAGGACCATCTCACCAGAAGGGCTGCTCCAGAAAAGGGACCCTTTTGCTACTCGGTTAAGGCTAACACGGCTCCGTTCAGGCCATTTGCTAACATCAATTGTTTGGTATGTTAGTGAGTCGAGCAAAACCGCGGCAAGTTCTTACATGCGGTCAGAGCATCATATAGTTGGCTAGCTTTATGATCTGACATCCATAGCGCCGGCTTCTTTTTTTGCATGACTTGGGCGCCGTCCTTGTAGCGGTGACGTAGGTTGCCCTCGGTGAGGTGTTGCCTAGCGGTCAAGGCCAACGAAAAGTAGTTGGGCGTCACTGATTCATCGTCCACAAGCCTTTCCGCCCCAATCTGCCAATATTCCGTGTTTGGTGTGTCGGACAACCACGCAACTCGAACCATGGTTTCTGGTTTTTTGTCTGTAGGCGGATTGAGTACTACTACTCGGTTGGTACCTCGTTGTCGGTATTTTACCTAAGGATAAGAGAAAAATAATGTTCCTTCAATATGAGCAAAGAACTGAGTCTCGATCACCAATGAACCTACATCGCCATGCTTCGCATCTACCTGCACCATTCCATCGAATTCAAAAAGTTGTCCCGCCTTAATTTTGAATCCCTTTTTGCTCCAGGGCCATCGCATTTCAAGGTCTTGAACCGTTTTATGTGGGATAATGGCTCCCAGGGACGCGCCAGCTGATACCAGTAATAGAAGAAGAACGACGAGGCCATGGAGACTTCGAGGAGTCGAGTAAAGCATGTAGTGGGAGTTGTTGTTGTTCAAGGGCTTAATTTATCCAAAATTGGCGAGGAAAGGCACGAATAGGGACAAAATAAGAGAAAGAGAGCAAGGAGGGAGGGAGGAGGAAGAATCAAAGGCGGGACGATCAACGTATTTCGAAAGCTTTTTTTGTTGTGTAATGGGGTGAGGGATACCAGCTCCCTGTCCGTAGATGATGAATATTGAATGTTCTAACTTGCTCGCGCCTTTTTATAGCTGATACCAGGTGGCAATGCGCTTTGGGCATGGGGGCCGCGCGATCCGCGTAGTGCTACATAACTCAGTAAACTTCATTTCACTAACGGTCAGCTGTCCGCTAGGCGAGTATAACCCATAGCTACCCGTGTTATTTCACACACTAGTTGAAGCTCAATTTACCTTAATTAACGGTCACCTGTCCGTTAGCCCTATCGGTAGTGAGTAGGTGGATAAATAACGCATGTCTACGCGTTTTATCATCAAGTGGGAGCCCGTGGTGCGGCCATAAAAAGATCACAATTTTTTTCTAACTGATAAATAAAGAAGAAAATATTATAAAGACTAAAATTGAGAAAGATTAGAAAAAATCATTTATTATCCGGCTTTTGGGAAGTATGTACCTTCACTCGCGATACCCCCCTCTCCGAATCTAAACGCCATTTCTGTTGTACTCGTCGACAACTAGATATTCGAGCAATCCACCATTCTCTAAGTGAATCCAAACACGTGGAATGAAGTTCATCATGTAGTAAAATGACTATTCAAGTGGCAACAAAAACTACTTGCTTACAAGCCTCACGAATGTGTTTATGTGCCGTGTTGAGAATTCCATTGAACAAAGTATGGCCAAATTCTACATGTATCAACACAGAACGCAGTCTCGCAGACGAATCAACTTTTGGCCCCTTGGCATGGCTTGAGGTGTAGCAAGTAATAATGTTTTTCCGGTAGTGTGTGTTACAGGTGTACAATATACTTAGTGGTTTAACTAGCTAGTAATAGTAGCTAGTAGCTACTATAACAAACTTGCTACATCACAACTTCTGGGGGCTGAGAACTGAGGCAAACAGACGACCTGACGTCATACTGAACTTACTATTTCTTTACCGGTTTGGCCACTGCACCAAGTAGCGGCCTCTAGACGAGTGGCACCAAGATCGCAACCGTTATCCAAATCAGACGAAAGATTGTATGAATTATGTAGTCGAATATGTCCGAGGTCGTAAAGCGGTAACGAGCTGATGCCGGAGATCGATGAACCAGGCTTCTCTTCTACCGTCCTTGGCAAGGAACAAAGGAATATCCGAACAGGATTGCCGAACAGGATTGATGAGGAGATTCCTTCGTTCCTTGAGTTTACGAGTTTGCGCGGATCGCCACCCCCGATGTCCAAGGAATGCACAGCCACCTACTATCAGCTATAAAAGCTCTAGGGGGCGAGGAGGGTATGAGCAAATTAAAACTTTCATTACATACGGACAGGGAGCTGGTATCCTTCTCCCACTTCTTTCTTTCTCTTCTTGAAAAAAAAAAGGTTTGGAAATACGTTGATCGTCTTACCTATCTCTTGCTCTTTTTCTTTTTCTTTCCAACAACACCCACACATCTTGTTCTCGCATCCGCCTCCCTAGTCGCGGCCATTGTCATCAAGTTACAACCAAAAAGAAAACTCTTTGAACTCACCAACAACGACCCTTTGCCTCTTACAATATGAATATCGTTCGTTCGACTCCTCTCAGCCTCTACGGCCTTGGTGTCCTGTTTCTCCTGCTGGTATCAGCCGGCACGTCCCTGGGAGCCATCATCCCAAACCAAATGACTCAGGACCTTGAGATACAAGCGAGATCATATAACCCTGGGAAGGGAGATCGATACACTGGGACGGAAGGGGTGAAGGTGTACTCTATAGCAGCCAAGAAATTCGTAAGTTCATTAGCATTCAAGCTTACATAAGGGTCATCTGAAAACGTGTCGTCTCTAATCAGGTTTCACTGAATGGAGAACATGACGTGGTGATATACGACAAGAACTTTCTCGCGAACTATGCTGAGAGCCAAGTTGTTGATGTTCTATTGGTGACTGAGGAGCGGAACGAGGACTATGAGTACGTTCCAGCAGATGAATATAGGGACGATGGTCAAAAGGACCCCATGTTCCTTTCACGGGCGGAGGTCAAGATGAAAGAACTACGTCTTGCCACCAGGGTGACACGGCGGGTACAACAGGAAAATGGAGATATGAAAGAAGAGCGATGGATGTCGACGGAACACATCAAGAATGCCCACCAAAAATTGGAACAAAGTAAGATCTTTCCGCATTTATACTTGACAAAACATATTTAAGCAGTCTATACTAGCATTTAGGGCAAGGTTGAAGGCAGCGAATTCAGGACCAGACCTGAGTGTCTACTCTTAGGCAAGAAGGATTCTGCTCTTAGAGTGGCCCCCTTGTTGCAAGAATTTTCTCCTCCACTCCCCCGTTTCATTCCTCCAGCTTCGTATATAGAGCATATAGAATCGTAACAACCATCTCCGAGTCCTACGCATATACCAAGTATTAGAAAGAGGTATTTTCTCAGTTATATTTCGTCCATAGGCGTCTTCTTCACCGTCCCCTGCAGCGTACATAGCACGTTCACATGCCGTCCCTCATGCCTTAGATATCTTCTGCTGCTGTTTTCCTCGGTGAATACACCATTTCTTGTTGGAATCACACGCGAGAGCTATGCATACATGCAAGCAAACGTCCCTCTGGTCAAGTTTCTTTTTTCTGGTCCTAAGGCGGGGAGGGACGGCTAAATGATTGAAGTAGGGCGGGAGAAAAAATGCGAATAACATTGAAGCTCTATTTATGACCGGCGCTCATCATTAACTAAGACCTTTTCCTGCCATTCTTCATAAGACATGCTTCCAACGGCGCTCTTAGCGTCTCGGCTGGGGCGTTCCGCTTGAACTTGGCGCTCGGCACTGGGAATTCAATTGTACCAATTGGCTAGCAGGATATCATTTCCTTTTATGTATGCAGTAATTGTGTATTTTCCTTCATGTTTTTGCTTATGACTATCTTTTCATCACTCGTGTACTAGAACTCGGGGTCTGCCGTATTCTGGTCGAACAAAGGAGGGGACGTGAGGTGAAATCTTTGGCTGGCCGTTTGTATCTTGACTTCGCGAGATATTTAAGCAAGTAGTGTTTGCACCACTTGAATGTTGATTTTACTACATGATGACTTCATTTCACGTGTTTGATTAATTATGAAGAGGTAGCGTTGATCTATCAGAACTCCCGGGACACGCAGGTAGAGCAGAAGCAGCCGACAGGAATGGTGGACCGCTCTGCTCTGAATGTCTCGTTGTCGACCAGTACAGTAAGATGTGATCCGAAAAATAACAGTGTTTTCTTTCGAAGAGGGGGGGTATCGCAATGACATGCGTAAATATGGATAATATGATTATTTATAAATATACTCGACCGTTAGTATTTAAGATTAATTTTAATGTTGGGAATTAGGGATCTAGTGAGTTAGCCCTACACGGACCTGTGGGGCTAGCAGTCTAGTGATAGTCAGAGAGAGAGAACCCAGAGTCATTACGCGTGAACGGAACAGAAGGAACGGTTATAGGGAAACAGGGATGGTGGGATTGCTCGAATAGTCAACGAGTACTCCATGATGCATGATGGCTCATGGGGACCATCGATCAGTATCGACTGCTACAACGTGCACCGCCACATGATATCGGCGCGAGTTAGAACATTTGATATTCATCATCTACGGACAGGGAGCTGGTATTCCTCACCCCATTACAAACAAAAAAAGGTTTTGAAATATGTTGATCGTCTCACCTTGATTTTTCTTCTTCCCTCCCTTGCTCTCTTTACCTTTTTTGGACAATCCTACACTTCACATATTCTTCGCGCAGCGCGACCCGCCTTCCCCTTCTTCGTCGAACTTGTAGAAAATAAGCCCTCGAACAACAACTCTCACAACAAGGTTTACTCGACTCCTCAAAGTATCTCTGGCCTCATTGTTCTTCTTCTATCACTGGTATCAGCTGGCGCGTCTCTGGGAGCCATTTTCCCGCATAAACTGGTTCAAGACCTTGAATTGCGAATGCGATTTCCCTGGAACTCGAGATTAAGAAGGGATATATTTCTGAATACACAGGAGTCCCGCGTGTATACGGTAGGAAGGGCAATGTAGGTTCATTTGTATTCAAGACTCAGTTCTTTGCTCATATTCTTGAACTTGATTTTTTTCTCATCCTTAGGAGCCGCTAACTGGTACACACAGAGTAGTACGTAAACTGCCTGTGTGGAGTAATACAGATACCGAGTTCAAGGTTGGCTTGTTGACTGACGAACCAAACGAGGACTATTTCCAGGTTGAAGAGGAGACATTTTTAGATGATGAGATAGTGAGGTCCAAATATGTTTCAAAGGCGGCGACCATCTCACATTGGGGAATCTACTTAATCGCTACAAGAAAAACCATGGAAACCTCTAACTTGTCTTGGACAACCAAATGTAGTGGAGCCATGGATGTCAGAACCAAAGTGTTGCACAGTTAGCAAGGGCTCTGGGCAGAGGTAAGACCTTTCCGCAGTTGTGCTTGACTCTAACGTAGCAAACGGTTCTTGTTGGATATAGATTCCCGCTGGGCAAAGCCATCGCGATCGTGGCTTAGCAGAGGGGTCCCTTTTCTGGAGCAGCTCTTCTGGTGAAATGGTCCTCTCCTCTTTCCCACTCACCCGCGCCCGTCTCTAACTTGGTATGAGTATACAGAGTCATAACAACCCACCTGGGTGGTGTCAAGCGATGGCTTTCAGAGAGTTGCAATTACACTTTCGAAACCCTTCAGCAAAATACACCAAAAGCCATTGCATCTGTCCCCATTGCTCGCATCCAAAAATTCCAAAACCGAGTCTTCAGATGAATTGAGGCTTACAGGAGTCGTCTCTCAGCAAAAGATGCTCAGTTTGAGATAAGCAGGTTCAGTATCAACCAAGTATACCTCCCACCGTCGTATTCCACCGCCGTATTCCGGAGCGGGTGGCCCGAGCACTTGATGTATAGTAATGTAATGTACCATATGGGGAATCCTAACTTAGACTGTGGCTATGTAAGTAGCGGCCAGAATGGTAAAAGATGTATTTCCATCAGTTTAATTTGTTGAACTACCTAAAAGATAAGAAATCCCGTTAAATTTTATAATTTTGCACCAAGGTAGTGACCTCTGGCCGAGTGGCGCCATACCGGTACTGATGCAGCTAACTCCAGATCTCCGAAAGCAAGGGACGATGACGGAATCACTGCATCCGGATCACCTCGTCGCTACTTTTGCAAAAAAGAAAATACGTCGTTGGGAAATGGTCCGATTTCTTAGTTTATTGGAAGGAAATGTACTTGAAGAAG
>JABCKK010000130.1:0-16029 GCA_018221785.1 Calocybe gangraenosa
AAATTTGAATAGGTAGTTACAAAACATATTACTTTAATACATTTTTCCCCAGGAAATAGGGCTGGCTGCCTGAAGTGTAAGAAACATACGAAATAGTTGCAAAAAAAGGGGGGGGATTTCGAGCCTCACGCAGGTAGTTGCGTATTAGATTTGTAATGACCGGCATGGGCCTGAAGATCAATAAATTTAGATTCAAAAAAGTAGATACTAAATCTTTGCGCCACGTCCAATTCCTTTATTTCAAGAGTCTTGGAACAATTCATTTTCAACGGAGTCTTAGCCCGATAATACTCAAAAATAATTCATTCAAGCTTCGTAGCCGCATACTATACATATAAAAACACAAACGTACAAGTCCTTCTTCATACTAATTATTTCCCAGCGAATTCGCTTGTGAGCATTTAGATGTAGATGGGTAGGGTGGGGTTGAGGCCTTTCCACTCTGGACCCGTCACAAACTCCTTGTCATCGATAAGGAAGTCCTACAAGGAAAGCTGCGTAAGAAAAATTACACAAGTTCAAGCCAAACACCAACCAAAGGACATTCCACGATTGCACCGCGAACTTCAGACAGGCGGTTCTTGAGTTGATCAAGCGTTACACCAGGGATGACATGTCCAGCGTTGACTTTTGGTACGTAGTCCTGTACAATGGTAAGATTCCCATTATAAATGAACAATAATTGAGAAACTGCTGACATCATACGCGGCCCAATCGCGCACAAGATTTGTGGGCACAGGCCTGAACAGTTCCGTAAAGATCTTTCGATTCTTCATTGCCGTCTCGGTGAAGAGAAACATTGTTTCTGTGCTGATAGGATCAGCTACAAGTTCATCATGCTCAGTACCAAATTCATCGTCGTTTGGATATGGCGCAGGGCGCATATTATCCGTTACATTGGGATTACCGTCGGATGGCATTTGGGGGGGGATGAGCCCGAGGTGCTCTATACATAAGGCAAGTACGTCAGCGGTTCAAAAAGAAAGGAAGTAGAATACGGTGGTGCACAGGAACGTACCTCGGAAAAGCATGCGACGCAAAGTTGCCGCAAACCGAGCAGCTTGGTATGGCTGACCATCCATGCGCGAATCAATCTTATTGTCGTCCTCCACAACCAAAGCAATTTCTGAGTCACCGTCTCCCTAACTCATTACGATAAAAAGTAATATACGAAGAGAAGGGGCTCCCGCTCACCTTCTGACTGCGATCGTTGATGTTAGCCGATCCCATCTGAATATGCGAAACAGAGATTGTAGTCAATAGATGCATGTTTGCGAGAACGGAATACACACGATAACTCGTTCGTCGTCGACTATCATAAGCTTTGAATGGATGTAAAGCAGCTCCGAAACATATCTAATCAGATATTGTCGTTACTTCAAACCGAAAAATAAATAAATCACATACGCATTCAACTCTTCCTCCTCAGTCCCCAGCCACTTCTCATCCAACAAACCCGTGCGGTCACTCAACATGTGCTGAGAAACTGTATCTGCAACTTCCTCATCTCCTCTGATGTCATTTGCCCCGCTCTCAAACCTATCTACAATTTGCCGTGCAGCTTCCGCGGATTCAGGAATCGGAACCGTTTCCGTCTTGGGTGGCGTCTTATCTGACACGACAAGCCCTTCGGTAGTAGCCGTTGGAATGGTCAATGTCACCTCTTTCTGGGTGGTGCTCGAAGGGTTTTCCCCAATCCATTGTCGAGCAAGGGCAACTTGCGCTTGATGGAAGGTGACGTTCGAGTTTTTCTCCATTTGGGAGATGAACGACGCTAGAAGGTAGTTTGAAGAATGGGTGTTCAAGCCATGAGAGAAAAGCCTTTATCAACCTACCCATAGGGGCGTTGATTCGGTCATATGACCTCAGGTGGTAGAAGCGTATATAATCCATCCTTCCAAAACATTGAAATGTGTCTCTATCAAAGCTAGCAACAAATATTACTCACGGCTCATAACCTGCTTTCCTGATTTCTTCATAAATGCTACTTCCACCTCTATTGATAGTGCGGTATTGTGCTACCATGATGATTTTGAGCGAGCTCTCGTTCTTGACGTCACCTGCGAATCCAGGTACTTCAGGGATACACACGATGACCTGCGTCATTTGCATATCAATGCCAGATCAAGGACAAGTGAAAAAAAAAAACGAGGGGAACTATACTTTGAACTTCGAACCCTCCCTAGCGGCGCGGATGATACGTTCGACTAGAGCTTGCGCGATAAGGTTCTTCACCTGGTCTCCTTCTTTGGTGGCGGAAATGCTAGATGTGGAGAAGTTGAATATATGCTCTCGATCGGTGATAATCCCAACTTACAAGAATTGGTTTTCTAACGGAAAACGTCAGGACTCAACTCTGAATCATTGAAACAAAGAGGATGTACAGACCAATGTAGATGAAGTGTTTCGCCTGATGAATCAACTCTACATCTACACATTGTTAACACACTGATAATAAATGACTCCGCCATAGAAGTAAACTTACAAGCATTTTGAATGCTGTGTTCAGTTAGGACGCCATGGGACCAGTCGGACACGCTGCGCACAACTTGAACTCTGCAGCTCGTGGGCTGAGGCTGATGATAACCATCCTCCTCCTCGTCCTCATTCTGGTTGCCATCATTGTCATTATCGCCAAAACGCCTATGCCAACGTTGTTTGTACTGGTGTCCAATTTGGCGCCAGCGCTCTCTGTGGGGATGTTCTGCGAAGTTGAAAGCTTTGAGAAATGCTGCTTCAAACGAAGATGTAGAAAGAGTTCACCAGCCACGGCCTCATTGGGCGCAACTTCAACATTGTGAGGTAAACTCAGCCAGGGGTAAGGACTAGAATTCTAATCAGCTTTCACCAACGCAACAGAGTAAACATAGGCGCACTCATCGTTACGATACTGAAACACCAGATAAGCCATATTACCTATAGTAACACAAGGGATGAACACAAACCTTGCGCTTCTTGACCTCGTTCCAGCGCTCGACGAAGTGTTGGACGATATCCAGAACAACTGGGCCAACAAGTGTCATGTGGACCTAAGACGATGGTCATTACTATCCATCTTTCTCTAATAGGCTGACAAGTGTAGTGACGCACATCGTGCCATGGCATCCTACCGGTGTCCAATATTGACAGAGTGTTGCTCGCATAGTTGTAAACATTCTGAAAATCCATTACACGGGCATTATTGTAATCTTGACCGGGAAATAGTGTGCGCGAAAAATCGGTAGGGTGCACGTCTGCCAAAGGGTGAGTGTGGGTGTCCCAGCGACCAAAGCATAGGTCAAGTCCGCCGATGGCGGCATAGTGATTGTCGACGACGACGACTTTCTCGTGATGTGACCAGAACTGGACGCTGTCTATATAGAGGAAAATATGCGTGAGAGGTCGCACGAGCAGGTTCCTGGTGCAAACCTTTGGCGCCGATGTGATCGGGATGACGCATACAAGTGATATTGGGATGGAGCCGTTCGAGCGTATTCTGTCAAGAACGTCAAGATCAGACTCCAGAAGTGTGGGGTATGTAAATGATCGACCTTGGTATGTTTAGAGCTCATGGACATTGTTTGTGTGACCTGTGTTGAAGTTGGCATGCTGGCGTGCTTCTGAGGGTGATAACCGCACCTCTTTGTACACGATTACATGAACCTTCACCCCCTGCTCTGCCTTTCGCGTAAGGATCCTATCTAGTCGCCATTCAGGGAAATGCGCCGCCGGGCGTCGGAGGTATAATTCTGGTGTGAGCCACCAGTCCTGAAACAAAGATGGCAGGTGACGTGGGTTCTGAGACTGCTTGGATCTGGCGGGAATTGTTACGCACGAGGATGAATATGGCTTCTTTGGCGTTGTCCAACATCTCAGACAAAGCCCACATATAATCGTGACCGTCAACGTGCCTATGATAGGTGTGAGTGTTCAGAGCCAGCTGATAAGATTAGACAGTACCATTTAACATCGTTGTTCTCTCGCTCTCCAGCAAAGCTCTTGAAACGGTGGCCGTCGTTAATCCTAGTTCTCACTTCATCCTGCGCAATCTCCTCAGGTTCGTCATGGCGACCTGCGTATCAAGCTTATCATGATCCATTTCCTTCTGATGGCGTTCAGGCTTACGATTTGGGTTCCAAAGGCCTAGCGATGCACAATGAGTATTGGATAGTTCTGAATGGGAGATACGACAGACCTATAACTTCATCTCGAGCATGGCTAATGCCCTTGGGAAGAGTAGCCGCCAAGTTGGTAAAAAAAGACATTTGATTGTGGTGGTCAAGACGCAAAAGGAATTGAGACAGATGTCAAGATGAATGTTTGAGAGGCAAACAAACCGCCAAGCAATCTCAAGCAATCTCTGATCTAATTATACCGCCGTGACCCTGACTGGCACGACGACTATAAGAATGGCCAGCATGGAGGAATTCAAGGCTCTCAGCGATTCTATCCTTCCGTATCTCACCAACCCGCCCAATTTTGCTTCTCCAGAACAGCAACATGCTTATCTCGCAGCTAGCCTCGAATTCGCTTACACAGCCGTCGAACTCGTCGAAGCTCAGCTCGAGCGAAACCTCCGCGCAGCTCAAGAAGGACTCGCAGATGCTCACACAGAACAAGAGATCCTAGAAATGGAAAGAATGCTTATAGAGGAACAGACAAAAATGGACAACATGAAGGCGGTGTGTCGCGCTGATACCAAAAAGGTTATGGTTATTGCAAATTGCGTCTCGCATGGCAATGTACCACCGAATAATCCTAGTATGTCCCCTCCGGAACTCGTTAATTTGTTTTTTTACCGCTATCCTCGCATAGAGCTGAGCTCGTGTCATCATGACAACGACAAGTTACCTCAACGTGGAAAGATTACACGGAAGCTGTCTAAACTCAGGATATGGCCTTAAATCCCCCTCTCATCGTATCTGTGTCCTTTCTCGTATTGTTGCCTCCCGCCTTGCCTTGATGTGCCTCTTGATTCATGTACTTGAGGGGTTAATTGTGTACCTCTGAATACACATTCATGTTCTTTGGTTTGACTTTAGAAATGATCCTTGTTCAAATTTGCAATATGCAACATACGCAGCAGTCCACAAGGCACAAGTGGGATCACAACAATCCAATCACTCTTTCCCCCAAATGACAAGGACTTGGCTGTGTGAAATCATTGGAGTGGGCAGTCAGAATCGCGTCCCAGTCAGAATCGCGTCCACGCGTCAACATCACGTGCGGATCGATGAGCGAGACAACATGTTTCCGTATCACACGACTGAGGGTATGTTATATATTGTTGTCTACTACAAATACATTGCTTACGGTCAACAGAAGATAGCGTACAGAAATGTAGGACGTGTCTTGTTCTTTACCTCCTTCATCCCTGTACGATCTCTCTGTAGTAGTCTGTGTGCTGATGATTACTTTCCAGGCAAGGCAATGGATATTAGGACAGATGTCAAAATGTCATCCTGACGGTTTCATTTCTTCTCCAAGATAACATTCTTAAGGCCAAGGCACACAAGTTTGTCGTGAGGTTTGTACCGTGCGGGGTGGGGCATCTTTGACCCAGCCAACATTCCGTACAGAACTCTGTTAACTTGAGAGTGTTCAGGAAAGCATATAGGGAGCAAGAAAACAACCGGAACTAGGAACAAAAATAACAAGGGGTAGGTGCATAGCTACGCGCAAGCGGAGCAACATGATCACACAGCTTCTTCTCAGCCTTGGGGGGCGTTTCTGCGAGCAGACGATATTCTGAATCTCCACCTCCACATTGGCAATCTCTCCGGTGCCAGATCATACTCTTCCCATCTGCAAATATGTTGGTCATGTATCACATCCACAGTAGCGCCCTTCCTCGCCCACCGAATAGTAGCCTCCTTGTCCCCCAATACGCAATACACTATACACAACAAAAAACAATGCCACGCTGCGTCATGCAAACAAAGCTTCTCATCTTCCATCATCTCCAAAAACTCTTTGCTAGGCTTGGAGATGTGATCATCTGAAAGAGAATGATCGGAAGCCCAAAGTTTTACGCTGTCCACAGCGCGAAACACAACCTCCTTGTCAAGAGCTGCGCGGAGAAGGCTGCGACGAAGATCGCTCTTTACGGCTTCGATCTCTGGTAAGCCGCACGAGGGGCAATTACAATTGAAGGAATATTTCTCCAGAAGTATACTTTGGCGCTCTTTTCGTGGGCGGAGTGTTGGCGTGTAGGTAACCAATATTTGTTCGCCTTTTTCAATGGTCCGCAGAGGATAAATGGAAAGGGACATGGACTCAGTCTCGAAACGCCATTCTGCGTTTGGGCTACAGCTTATGAAAAGAGCGAGGAAATCGTTCGTTGAGCTAAATTCCAACGATATCGCTCAAAAGGATTCACCTGTGATTAAGGCGTGATAGCACGCGACAAACCACCGCGTAGGTGCCATCGTAAGGACCAGGAAGCGAGTCTATGGAATAGATGTTTGTACTTATAATTCCTCTGATCTGCGGCACAGAGGCATCTTTGCAATTCAGCAACTCAAAGAAGTCTCGTCGATCGCCATCGCCTAGCTGCCCCACAAGCTGCTCGTAGAGTTGATCTGCACGGGGAGTTATTCCATGATACGGAATTGAGACAGGTACCAGGATCAGTGGCCTTTCGGTAAAAACCAACTGACCAGGTTGGATAGTCTCTCGCGCAAATAGACCCTTCCCCATATTTGGACTATCTCGCATGATGAAAGGCCATCCTGTCGGTGGAGGGGATTTCGTGGGTTTTGGGAAACCAGGAAGATTCCAGAGTGCTTCCCTAGTGCTTACATGCAATAAACTCGTTGTCACTGGCTCGTTGGGCCTCAAGGGTGAGGGTTCCGGTAACTTTGCAAAAACTAACATTCTATCAGATCTGTTGCTCTCCCGATGTGAACCATTAGGTTCGGCTGGATTAGAACTATTGTTATTGATGACGAATGTGCTTTTAGCTGGCACGGCGGACGATGTGGTAGGGGAAGCCTGTTTCGAGGTACTAGTAGCCTTGTTTT
Organism: Calocybe gangraenosa; assembly: GCA_018221785.1. Classification (NCBI taxonomy): domain Eukaryota; kingdom Fungi; phylum Basidiomycota; class Agaricomycetes; order Agaricales; family Lyophyllaceae; genus Calocybe; species Calocybe gangraenosa. Next base: position 7,002 of record JABCKK010000130.1, read on the forward strand.
TCTTGTTGAGGAAACCTCGTTTCATGGCGGCGTACACGACAGAGAACTGAATTCGCGCTGTAGAATGGTGGAGATGTGGTAGTTGGGGAGTCAGGCAGAGGCCCCAAACCGCCTGAAAAGCCTTTTTATCGAATCACTCATCTATGAAACCCAATCAGTAATTCTTCAACGAATGTGCAATTTCCTCCCAAACTATTTGACGGCTCTCTCTCTCTCGTGTTCGACACGTGTAACTTTTGGTGACTGAGCATTACTTAGCCACTTCACCGTTTGACGTAAATCATTACAGTCCCTTCCGCCCTTTTAGCCTTCTTACGCACTACTACTATTACCCATTATCATTATTATTGCCCTCACGCCCTATCCCCAGACAGTTGCAACATGCACTTCCGCCGGCATCACCTTTGGCCTGCGACTAGACTTGGGCACTTACGTGCTCCGAGATTTCTGCCCAGAACCTTCACCAACTGTTCCGCGCAACAGAACATATATGTTAGCTACACGGGCTCGAAACGTTTAGCTTCCAAATGTTAAGTGATTACGTTTGTTTTCATGTATGTAAAACAAGCTCGCGGAGTTCAGGGTTGCTTCATCAGCAATAATCTGCTCTAACTAAGTTCTTTTTCTTTGTTAAACTATCGCTCTTCCTCCACGTTCTACCACCGCGCCAACCTCGCTTACAGGGTAGTCCCGCACACAAAGCAATGTGCTATCAAGGCACCAACTTTTGTGACCTGATGGATCCAGGGCTAACGTTTGCCATTGGTGAGACTGCCAGGATCCTCACTAGTCGATGGGCTTCTGCCTTGAGAATAGACTGATAATTGTGGTACATACTTGCACGGTAGAATGCGCTTCTTGTACAGGGCATTTGAATACCGGCCATCCAGAAGGATGGCACGTTCCCTTCCCTGGGTAGCATCGATACACGATGATACGATAACCTCAAAGCCCAAACGCTGCAGGTAAATTGGCATTTAACCATATTCGAACCTAGATTTTTTGTCGCAAGAGTTTGTGGTCTGCTAGGTACCAATCATTGCGTCTTACATCCACAATTGTGCCTCATTATCCTTAACCGCATTAACGTCGCTGATTTTACTTTCAAAGTGCGAAAGATCATGGAGTTCATCATGACTTTAATTGACGGGTCTAACGGCAAGAAGGCGTTATTAACGATTCGTATGACAATTATATCGCAAGCAACCACGATGCAGCCCATACTATAACTTGAAAGTCTTCACGGGAATATACACCCGTCATTTGTTTGGTGTAGAATGCCAATCTACCTATTCTCGCTAGGTAATTTCGGGCCGGGCACGGCATAACAAGAGACGGCCTCATGTTTGACACTACCACACGCTGCATGGTATGCCAAACGCGCTCGCTACACACCTTTAACGAAGTAAAGCTTATACTTCACATACTATCAGGTGCTGCTACGTGACTACATATATTGCCACACTACATGGCATTTCTTGCTTCATGTGTCGCCCTGTAGCCATGAAAGCATCCAATTTTTACTTTAAAAACATGACTCCCACATACACACCCACATATTTCGCTTTTTGGATCGCTGAAGGTATCCGTGACTACGCTCGATATCAAGATCATAACAATCCTTATTTGACTCTAAAGTGCTTTCTTGGTGGCGGCATAGAGCAAGCTTGTTACATTGAATTGGTTCATTGTGACGCAACGGCATTGGCTCTGGAAATTTTACAAAATGTAATGGCGTTATCAAAATCATCGTTTGAATTATGCGTGTGCGGGGGGCTAAAGTTGACTTGGGTAACTGTAATGGACAGGTTATTTGTGGGTGTTGTGTTCGCTGGTTGGATGGAGGTACCACGCTCTTATTGGAACGTTGTCAAACGCTAACCATGTACAAATCGACAACAAATCGGCTATAGTCAGTGTCTATTGACTAAACACATCACAGAAACACATCACAGACAATCCCCGGATAGTAAATTTCAATCATATGTGATATGGCCACACCCGTTCACTGCCGTTCGCGGGTGTGACTTCTTGTGACCCGAGCTTCGAGTTACTTCACCCAACTGTCTCCCAAAACACAGGTCACACGGTGAGAAATGGACTCAAGAGGTTTCGATGGATTGTGAAAAGTTGTTGCGAAACGGCGGGTGACCCTCACCCTCCATTTCACAACAACTATTCTTGAGGCGAGGGCGTCAGTTCTCGCGTCTCGACACAATCCTGGATGGTAATTACAGAGATGGCTGGACTTTAAGACCACCTGGTAGATCCATCACAAAACAGCTACGCGGAGCTACTGATAGTGATATGAATCAAGCCATGTACCCAAAAACCTAACAGGGCCCCTTTGATCCAACCACGGCTGATTATCCTAAGATTCCGGCGGGACATAGCGGATGAGGAGGGTTTGGTTCTATCATCATTTCTTTGACACTTCAAACTATCAGTGGCGGGCTTACCGGACAGCCGGACAGACAACAAGTATACGGGTCGATACGAGAAGTCTCGATGTCATTACAGTCTGCAACGATTGGCTACAAAAGGTTATGCGGATTAATCGAGATATGGAATAACGAGCACGAGCACCAATGACCAAAATATTGAGGGCTGGTGAGATATGGTCGCAGTACGTGAAATAGGTAAAACGCGTCGGTCAACAAGGAATGGTCATCATGAAGCTTATGTCGTACAAGCGTAGCAAGGGGGAACATCTACTTTCTCCATCTTCAACTTGAAGCTTTCGCTTTTCCGGCGCCGAAGGCCATTTTTCTCAACCTGAACCCCCACAACGGCGACTTCTCTGGTGCCCTGGAGAACTCGACCCAAGAATCGGTTTCACCACCATTGTCCTTGAGAAACGTCGTATTCCAAACGGCACACTTCTTCGCCCACCGAATAGCAGCCTGCCTATCCCCCAATGCACAATACGTGACACTCAGGACACCACAGTACCATGTTGCGGATACATCAAAGATGCCCTCTTCCGTCATCAGATCCATGATCCTAAGGTTAGGCTTGGTGAGGTAGTCATTGGGAAGGGATAGGTCATATGCCCAATCCCTCACGGTGATATTGATATTGGTAAAATTAAACTGCTTGAACGCTGCGGAGATGAGACTGCGACGAAGGTCACTTCGCTTGGATTCTTCCTTTGGTAAGCTGCACGACGAGCAATTACAAGTGAAGGAGTATTTTTGCAAGAGGTTGCTTTGGCGCTCCTCCCGGGAAGCAAGAGAATCTGTATACGAGATGAAAATCTGTTCGCCTTTTTTGACGGTGCGCAATGGGATGAGGTAGATAGATATAGTGCGCATATCGAAATAATACCTGGCATTTGGAGTACAGCTTTTGGGAGTTTTTCTGGTGAGTAAACCACTGCTATAGATGATGGTACGATAATTTACCTATGATTGATGCGTGATACTATGCGACCAACAGCCCCATGCATACCAGTGAAAGGACCAGGGAGTGCGCCAACGATAAGCGAATTGGTATTCATAATCCCTCTCAGCAACGGAACGGAAGCACCTTTGCAATTGTGCAAACCGAGAAGTTCTTGTTGGTCACCGGGGTTCATCCGCTCAAAAGCCTGCTTGAAAACATCGTCTGGATGTAGAGTTTGGCCGGGGATATAGGGTAGGGCGACGGGTCTCAAGACCAGTGGTCTCTCGGTGAAGATCAAGTTGCCTGGTGAGATAGTCTCTTGTGCAAACAGCCCCTTCCCTGAATTTGGAGCATCCTTTATGACGAAAGGCCATTCCGTTCGTAGTAACGATGGCAAGGGATCCAAGAATCCAGGGATACTATAGAGTGCTTCCTTTGTGCCACTATATAGCAAAGCAGTCGTAACTGGTTCGTTGGGACGCAACGGCGAGGGCTCCGGAAATTTTGCAACTACTAATAATAGGCCACTATTATTCTGTGAATCACGTATGAGCGCCTTTAAAGAGTTCAGTTCAGTGGCATAAAGCGTATCGGAATTGATGGATGTGGCTTGGGCTGGCTGGATGGGCGTTGCGACTAGTAATTCCCGTTCGGAGGGATTAGTAGTCTTCTTGACTTTATTCAAAAAACCTCGCTTCATAAGGGCGGATAGAGAAAACACCTAGGCAGATATGTTTACAAGTGAGGGTGCGCTGTAGACTGGTAAGTGGTGAGGTTGGCTAGGTAGCCACTTGTGACAAGCGCACAGGTGACAATGCACGCGTGATGTCGAAGAAATTCTACGTTAGCCACTGATACTGAAAAAGCGACGAGCTCATCCATGTTTCCAGTGATAGGGAAAGCTGCCAGTGCAAATGTACTCACGTAATTTAGCCATTGTTGACCTCCGTCATGATAATTGATCGGCTTAATTTCATGATCAGTGTCGTCTCTATATCCCCATTAGCCCATCACAGATATTTATTACAACTTTTGATAGATTCTCTCATCTTGTCCCACCGCAATTGGCATTTTCGGGATTAGTAACAGGGGACATACTATAACGAGGTGAGATACCTCGGCCTGTTCATCCTCCGTATACATGACAGACTTAGCGGCTTTCGTAGAATTTCCAGGTTGATACCTAACTCACTTTAGTTGTCCTTACTTACCAGGGACCCATGAAAAGCACACCAGGTGAGATGCGCGCGCGACCTTGATAAATTCCAACCTGCCATTGAGGTGCTATCAACTGCGAGGAACCCAAGCATTGGGAGCTTTTGAACCCAACCTTCGTACGACATGGCTCCAGAATGGCTCACCCATTGCTTGTGCAGCAGAAGCTTGCCAGTGTGTCCAGTAGCTCGCCCTGCTGATATACCGATTATAATCTGCTATTCTGATGCGGGTTTGCGACATGCTATAGCCCACATGTTCTCACTGACGACAAGACTCATCAGTTCATGCTACACCTCCTCAGACCTTCATCTGATTATATTATATGTGCAAAAATGAATAGAATCTGTATCACAGCGACATACGCATGCCTGCAGTGGCCTTTGATGAGTCTCTTGTACCTGGACAAGTGATTATGCTACTGTCCAAAGCCGTGCACTAAGCTTGCTTGCGTGACGTGCGTCTGGTGCGTCCGAATTTAGCTCTCTTTTCCTTAAAGACAGCTTCTGCTGCTTTCGACGAAACTGTGTCAGAGCTGTTATTTTAAAACTCTGAGAAAGGTGTACTTGAAGATCTTACGCGTCTTGGTGACCTTCTCCTTTAAGGCCTCTACATCAACCTGCGGCTTACTTCTCTGAGGGTGGACCTCGTGCCTTGGGACAAATACCACTAGGGCCTGTATACCCTGCTCGAGTCCCGACATCTGTTCGTTGCCCTTGCAGAAAGGCTTTGAATATCTACTCTCATCCTGAGTCAGTATTGCAACAGCTAACATGTCCTTGGATTCATCGAAGGCACGAGGTGTTATGCTCAGTAAAATTATTGTGCCATCGGTGTCATCGGTTGGGATGGACTAGGACGCATTCAGTACAAGTCAAGATAATACTTAGCCAAATAACCCACATCTACTTATACAGGGTAATCCTTGGTCACATCATTGCTGGCGCTTTGGAAACGACCCCCCTATCACAATCACCTCAAGAAAGCGCGAATACAGCAACACCAGCAGCCGCAGCCGCCGCTGCCATCACCCATACTTCAGCTCTCGGCACGTCGTTCCCATTATTCGAAGCACTGAACGGGCTGTTCGACTTGGGAGTCGCATTACTTTCCTTTGCACTGAACGTTGATTGGACGATCCTCCTTTGTGAGGTAGTAAAACCATCTTCCACAGGGGTGGAGAGCGTTGACGGAGGTCGTGTTTGCACAACTTGATTCGACGCTGACATCAGTACGCAAACGGTCAGAGAAGTATACAATGATTGCTGCCTACCCGAAGTAGGTTGTGCAATAACACCTCCGGCAGTTGCAGTGCTTGTGACAATGGAAACGCCACATTGACCGTCATGGCCGGCAAGGGGATTCCAGCGCGGTTACAGAGGATAATTTATTCTACGCGAACGAAGTAAAGGGGGGGAGGGGCAACAGTTATTAGATTTTATGGAGCAAGGCACGGACAAAGTTTCACGTACGGTCGAGAAATGATTGGACATTTTGAACAACTGATTGAACGGGTAAACCGATACCAAGTACACATGAAGCAGGTAACATAACCTTGCTCTTCCTCAGGCGTGCAACTGCAAGTAGCCGGCTGGGGGGGTTTACATGCCTAGAGATGTGATAGCACCGTTTAGCCACTCATTGGATTAACCTGGATAGTTTGATGGTATGTGTGTACCTCTATGGAAGAAACAAGAGTCGCGCATTGGCCTTTACATGGGCCGGGTATTATATCAGGGTTGAAGGGAACCTGACGGGCGAGAAGCTCTGGGATGTTGCGTGGAGTAGAGCTCGAGGCTGGTACTCGACCAGTGATGTGCGAAGTAAGTCTAGCGTGTTATGAGGGATCGGTATATAGTATTTTACACACCTTGAGACGCCATAGCAAGCACAAGGAGGAGGAACAAAGGAGACAACTGCATTCTAGTATCGGGGAGTTTGTTAGCCGAACGCTTCGTAGAACCCAGCGCATTGCGCGTCCCCACGCTTTTAATATGCTACAACTTCCAAAAGGGCTATGATGTAACTGCCAGCGCGTTTCATCAGCAACGCGTCTTATATCGCCCTCGTAATGGAACAAATGACATGCCGAAGAGGGTGTCAAAGTCCATTACTGAAAGACACCCCCCGCGAGCAGAGGAACTTTTGATCCCCTTCTTTGATGAATGAAGTCATACTTGGGCGCTTTTCGTCTCCGACTGTAATTTAGCCTCCTGCTTACGGCGGTGTACACGCAAGCGGCTGCTGGCGGCGCATAGTTAACATGGTGTTATGTAGGTCAGAAAATCGGGGGAACTCATAACCGGATGACAGAGTAAACCTCGCTCATTCTTGGGCTTAACCGAATGTCAACGAAACTTTATGATCAAATGATGGAAAAGAAAATAGCCACTGGTGGTTGCAGTTGTGCTTATCATAAGTAATGGCTGATGTTTGTTTGTCCATGACTGTCTCTAATTGCTCATGTAGCGTACAACGACCTCCGCCTTTATTGCTGACTGCGTTTCTTCTTCATGAGGCCACGCCAGCGTGCATCAACCGGAGCCTTCTAGTGTTCACAGGACGCTGACATTCTCGGTTGCCATAATTATAAGCTGTCGTTGAACCACTCACCATGCAATCTTTCATATCATTAGTGATACCGTTCCGCATGTCAATCATCACATCTGCCGCCATCGCTAAGAATACACTCCTACCCAGAGCCTACACCATCTCTCGATAATGACTAATCTGTTCTCATTTGCTCAGACAACATTTGGTATCCGCCACGAAGCTTTTTAAGAGCCGAAAACGAAGCCCAACTCGAAGCTGAGCCTATCGGGGTCGCAGCCGATCACACTCTGTTAGCCTTCAGAATTGTTGCCTCACCTAAAGGATGGTGTGTGTTGGCCTATTCGCATCGGGAGGCACAGTGCAACGCTCAGTTTTTATTCAGACGGCTCCTTTACATTAGGTTGACGTATCTATGGAGATTGAAGCCTAAAGCCAACCACACCTACAAGTATGTAGTGTTATGCTGACTGCGTCTGAAGCCAATCGTGATTCTCATCCCATGTTTGATCTTCCAGGTCATGAATGATACGCTGGTGATGTTTATCTGATGTAAGGTCATGTCCTGGAGGGTCGACTTTCTTCAAAACTTTTCCAGCCTGGAGCATCGTGCAACGAGAGTGGCTACTACGAATGGCACTCGCTCTGATATGATAGTTAGCTTTCCACTAGGGCAGCTTCGTCAAACTGCCCATCCGTCCACAAGCTGAGCAAATGACAGGAAAAGGAGGCCGCCAACGGCCAATCGTTTTTTTTATATTTTCACAAAGATAATGATTGTGTGGAGGGAAAGTATCTTCTGCTCCTGTACAATCAGAGGTTCTGTTGGCTGCACTCTCCGACCGTTGCAACCTAGCTTGCCCGTTGGTCAGTTACATATTGTCAGGCGGTCTTGAAACAGTCCTCGCATGCTTTTTATTTTGTCTGCAGCGCGCTGCACTGGATAGAGGGTTTTCCGGGGAGGGAATACATGAAATCCACAGTATCTGGTCTAAAAATAGCCAGCCATGCACATGCTTCGATGGCATGCTTAGTAGATCGATGTGGAAATGAGCGTCCTTTGGACAATGCGGTCGACGTTTAGCGTTACTAACTGGTAAGTAAGTGTTGGTCTAGTTTTACTTTTTCTTAGCTTATCTCCAAAGCTTTACCTAATTCGCGTCCCGGACGTTCAACAATGCGTTATACTCCTCATGAGGACTGAGTGGACGGTAATGAGGCTTGTGAACTTCAGAGTCCTCATGGCCCCCCTTTCCCTGCACTCTGTCCTCTTCTCATTGCCAATGAGGAAATCGAGTCCCCGAGCACTACATATACACTAAAAGAACAAGAGAACATAGAGCAAGGTGTATAATGGTGAACTAGCCACTACAATGGAGTCGTTCCGGGTAGTTATGCTAGCCCATCATCCCCAACCATGCGAATGATCAGGACAATACCGTCCATCCCGGTCCAAATCAGCCCTTTCCCCACCTAGGAGTAGTTTCCCTTGTACTTTCCTATAATTTGGCCAACCAGACAACCGCTACGCATTCAAATTGAACGTCGTACCAATCAGTATTTGGACAACCTTGGATGAAGACACTAGACACTGAAAGACGTCACGTTTTGGTATGCCTTTTTGTGCTTTGCATATGGTATGGACATAGGTCAAGGCACCATGCACTTTAGGAGGAGACCAACTATTATTCGTTACTCACATACACATATATACAAGCATATGAGGCTTGACTATAATCCTAACCTCATTACCACTTATCGTACTCAAGCATGTCCGTCCGTCCGTCATGCCAGCCTTAGTCCCAAACCGCTTCATAAAAACGCTACGAAAGCAACGCCAGCCGCTGCTACCGCCGTCAACCACATCTCAGTTCTCGGT
>JABCKK010000132.1:0-15957 GCA_018221785.1 Calocybe gangraenosa
GGGTATGTAGTCTCGTATATGAGCGGAAGTAACAGAGCATCATCAAATTCTTTGATCGAGCTTCTTCTCATCATTTTACATACCAACCTAAACTCCATGAATGCCCGTATGCCCATTCCAATAAGCACACGTCAGTGCCAATCAAGAAAAAGGCTTTCGTATGAAGGTTTAGGAGGCAGTCACTAACCACAGATCAACATCTGCATAGTACGTCCATCTAGTTGCCTCTATAAACCATACACCAATTTATAGATACATTGACCACGCGAGCGGTTATTGCCTTGATCCTTCTTAATTCCATAAGCACCTCACTAGTGCTTGTAAACAACGGGCTTCATAGATCACCAATAGCCGAGGCTAGTAGGCAACGTTTATATGAGCTCCTGATGTTGGATGTCGAAACACGAGATTGTTCCTCTGCGCCACGTTAAAAATATGAGTGGAAACTGGCTATGCTTGTGGCCTGTGTCCTGTGTCCTGTCGCCAGATAATGAGGTCGGGTGCAGGTTAAGGTGCTCCATGCTTTCTTAGATGGACCCAACGCATGCGGACGCAACCAACTTACACGCTCAACAGGGCTCGCAAACGCGCCTTTGGAATTACACGCTCTTTATTCGAAAACGTCGACCCGTTCCGTTGAAGACGACACGGCCACTAGCGGCCACTAGCTGACAATAGCGCTGCGGGTAGAATACTATATAAATAACATGAGCCTCAGTAGTGACTTATTCACATGCCCCAGATCAATCAAATGGTCCAGCTGACAGAGCCTTGAGCAAGAGAATGCGCCAATAGGGGAAACCGGTAACCGACGTTACGTGGTCGTCGGCTGTGCGCAGAATGCGCAATGTTAATGCGTGTCCAAGTCACATATACAGTTATATCAGCAGACCTGCTCGCGATCTTGTCTCCCGTTCGGCGGAAATAGTATGGAAATTGACAGGGTGTTGTTGCCCCTTGAAAAAAAAAGGTCTTTACCAGCTAGAAGGCGCCTAGTTGTATGTAGTCTGTAGGCGAACTGTTTTGTTCAAAGAAGCCGGAGATAAAATACCCTCCACCGGGTGAGAATGGCGACATTCAAGCTAGTTCTACGTCATACTTGACGTTGAAGGTTTCCCGCAAATATTATCCCAGAAGACACAAGCTGCTGGCTTTACAGGCTGGAGCAGCTGTATTAATTTGCGTTGATTATAAACGGCCAATGGCCTTGGTCGACGAGTACAAGGCAAGCTGACTTTGCATCCAAGTTCATTTCACTTCGCTTCTCTGGCACACATCCCCATTCCGTCCAACTTTGTGTGCAAGTTTATTAGCGAATTATTTGAGCTTGTACCTCATCATGCTTGAGACTCACGTTTGAAGGGTCAATGTGACAGGCCAAGGTTGTAAGAGGCACATGGTTCCGAAGTTTGCCAAGTGGAGAAACCCCAACCTAAAAACGAGTACGAGTAGATATCAGCACCTGGCCGATGTCGATAATTTCAGTATCGGGGGAGCAAGTTATAAAAATGGATCTGTCCAGAGGTTAGGGTGCTTTGGGATTCAAAGCAAATCCTATTTGTTCACAGGGACGCCGGAAAATTATCGATAGTCGAGCAGGGATATCTCGATATCTCGATATCTTCCGCCGCACCGCCATTACAAAGGTCATTTGTTAAGACGACCACTAATATTATCGTCATGCTCATCGCGTCACCGGCTGTCAATACATACAGTGCGCAGTCGGCGGATAAGAAATGGGAAACGTTGACCTTTACTTGGCTCGTTTGGAATATAGGGTTCGACGAATGGGCTAAGATCCCATAGACAGAGTATGGTACGTCGCAGATCTGGCCTCTCCCAATTCATACAAGGGCGCCGTCGTTCCATATTAGGTGGAGGGTTGTAGAGATGGTATCCAGGCACTCAGATGAGTCAAATCAACCTGCTCGTGCAGGAGCTTTTACTTCGGTTACTGAACGTATAAAAAAAAAGGTCCCTGGAGGCACGAACGCGATGAGCATGTACTGTATGTACACAGGCTTTGGCCAAGCTGCTTTTATTACCGTTATTTGAGTCATAAATGGCCGAGTGGGCGTATGGGCGTATGGAGATGAGGGTGCTTGCAGCTTCACGTGCCTTTTGCGGGGAGAGGCCGTCTTTAGGAAGAAACAGGGCTCTAAAGGCATCTCAACTTTCAGCCGAGCAGGTAACAACTGCGGTCCGTGTCTTGAATGTGCCGGCGAGTATCCAGCTTCACAATAACGGGCAAGTATTCAAACACGCTGAAGTAACTGGCGTTCATCCCGGTGAAGAACTTTTATATGTAAGTACCTTCGTATGTAGATAGCGATTGCGTATAAAACTTGATTAAGTATGTGACCTAATGGATTCCTTATCTATCTTTATCTACATCCACCAAGACAAGTTCAAGAGTTCAAGAATTGACCGAGAAAAGATCTCGGACTATGTCCGTTGTATTTCTACATTCCTCCATGGGAACGGTGCGAACGACAAGGGCGATGCCGACCTGGTCCAAACCTGGAGAGAAACCAATGACTGGCAAATCTCCTTGATCTCCGACAAAAACGAAACAGGTCATGATACGTTCTAGCTGAATTTCACGATGGATGACCCTCAGATGATGGGTCCAAGTTCGTCTCTGGATAGTTCCCGAGACGAGCTTAGACCATCTGTCGGAAAAAAATCCCATTTTGTCATATTCAGACCGTGGGGACACCCCTAGAATCTAGGAACCATTACATATCTACATAATCATCCAGGAGTTTCCATCCAGGCTCAATTCCGAGGCTTCTCGACATTGCAACCTTTTGACGTGAGGCTGATTAGTTCGGGAGCCGCACGAACTTTACAACAACAGTTTTCCTCTCCAGTGAGAAGTGCACCACGATTACTTGACAACAAGAGGAATATACATATTATTTCGTAGTAGAGTTCAATACGAGAGTACGTGAAGAAATGCCTCAGCTAAGCATGAACAAATTACATACACGAGTCCAATAGTAAAAATATCATTGGAACAGAGGCCGATATCCCTTCAGCGGAACGACTCCGGCCCACCAGGATGCGGTCTACTCGTGACGTCCCTTTCTTCTCTATGGCTCGGCCCATCGAAATCATCAAACGGGTTCTTGTTATCTTTACCGTCCTCATCATACCCACGCTTCATGTTCCCATCGCTACCACTATACCCAGGCGGCTTTCCATCATACGGGGGGACGAACGTCTCGTCATGGCCTGGTGGAGGGCCCGTAGGGGGTGCGTAGTGTGGTTCATTGCCACCACCGCCGGTGTAGGGCCCAGCGCCGTAGCTGTATGATAAATTCGGAACGGAGGCAGGGTAAGCTGGGTTATAGTGATCGGGGTACCCGCCCACGCGAACTAAATTGGAGGGGGCGCGGCTCGAGTTGGCGGCGCTCGTGGGGTCTAGGAGTTGGCGGTAGTAGGCAAAGGCTACCATGGCGAAAAGGAGGCCTAGAACTGGATTGGAGTCAAGATGTCAGGCGTTGAGCTGTTATGAATGGTTGAGAGGGTTGGGAAGAATAAGGCACCTGTGATGATTAGAAATGCGACGATCTCGGCCCATGAATCGCGTTCCCAGTATCTGCGACACCCTAATTTGTGGATTTTAGTCAGGAGCGTCGCATTTTAGTATGAAGGTAAACGAACAAGCTTCAGCTTCAGGTCCGGAAAGGACTTCAGCCTTGATAGGCCCCCAGAATCCGTACTGCACTCAAAGTCAGATAAGAACTGAAGTGGGTTCCATTTAAAAGCGGGGCGTACGTAAACGATTTGTCTATCTTTCGAAAGCGTCGCGCATTCCTTGATAAGATCGTTCTGTATGGCATCATTGAGTTCACGAAAACATCTATAAATGGGACTGTTATGCACCTTCCATACGAAATGCGTTACGATGCGAGTAAGCCCTGTGGCTACAACGATAAGAGTAGCGAAGGATGCGAGCAGTGTGTATATCCGGACAAGTCCAGCGCGTTGCTAAATTTGATTGTTAGATACGGTATAGAGCAGTAGGGTGTGTGAGAGAAAGGGCATTACCGTAGCCGCACTATACATTCCATAGAGCTTCATCATCGCCACGATTCATCAATAAAAGTTTGCGCAGTGGATGCACCATTACTTACTCCGATTACGAAGATTGCCATATACGATGCGCCCAGCGCAAGTGAAAGGTTGGCAATGGCCGGCACGCCTTCTGCAGTGTTTTGTGATCAGGCTGATGTAACACAACGGAAGTAGGGGTAAGCTTACGATCTTTGTCGATGCCATAGCTCCTAAACCAGCCAATCTGGGTATTCCGTATGAGTTTCTTCATCGAGCGTGCAGTAAAAAAGCGAAAGGCTTACACCTCTAGAGTAATAAGACGGGTGTCAGTGGTTTAAACACGTCACATAATGAAAAGATGCGCACGAAAATAGACCCCACAATCCACCAAGGAATGCGGCTGTACAAAAAGCACAAGCAGACGTAAGCCTATGCATGATCTGCGAATAATTAAGACGTACTAGTGATAACTAAAGGTCGTAGATTCCGCCGGTATACTCTGGTTACAAAGGCATATGACGGTGGTGCACCTAAGAGGGGAGACATCCAAAGTCAGTGCTCAAGTTGGTTCAGACGTTTCCGTTTCGCCTCCTTCCCCTCTTGCAACTCCGGTAACGGGGAAAGATTTGATATATGAAAAGAAGGAGACTTGCCTGAAACAGAAGCGCTCGTGGGTATGTGAGGGAAGAGAATTATACAAATACACGTTACCTTGCGGTGGCGGCGGTCTTGAACTCATAATTATAAGATCTTAGTTGAGACTAGGAGGAAAGAGCTGAGAAAAGGGGTTGAAAGGGTGTGGATGTGGATGAGAGAGGTTAATTGCTGCGTAAATAAAAGTTGGAGGGTGTGGGTTACAGAGTGGCGGTGTATTGTTTGGTCCATCGCAACAAAGCGGTCACCAACGGACACCTCGGTGTCCGCCATTGTCATATCTGCACAATTGGCTGTCGTCAGTTGCTCTGCACCTTCATGAACATTCTCACATTGTGAACAAAATAGATAACAAGTCCGTGAGCGCCTCTTTACGGCACACTAAAACCAGAGAGCAGTGGGCAGAGCTATAATTGATAACGGTGATGGTTTCCAGATGGCGATGTTGATGAACATGATGAGGGAGGCGTATGAGATTTTTTTTTTTCTGAGCCGAGTCGGGGATGCTCGGATGGCTGGCCTGTGCTGGCCGCCCATTTAAGTGTACCGCATCGCATCATTTTGTTCCTTTGTCCGGTACCACCCCATCCTCTTCAGCAGAAAAAAACAAAAAACCAAAACAGGAAGAACATGTTGACACGTCCTCCTCCCCTGCAGCTGCAGCGTAAGCATTATTATTATCATTTTTCACTTTTGTTTCACTTCCTTGTTAACTAACCCCCGTCAACTTGATATACATAGATGATAACACCCGTCCAGGTTCGTTACCCCTTCTACTATGAAACATATCTGTTTATCCCTTGGACGTGCAATAGGCTATCGGCCGGCCCCTCAGCCTGAACCGAAGATTGAGAACAAAGGACCTGGCTTTATCGCCCAACTAGCCATCTTTGCGGCTCAAGTGTATCGCGCGAACTGGCGGAATTTAGTCATTGGAGGTAATATGAAACATCTCTGGTCTTCTTTGTTCTTTGTTCTGAATTCAAAACAACAACAGTCGCGGCCATTAATACCTTACGATTTCTAATCTCGTATGTCACTATGACACGCCCATGTATATCAACGTCACCCTAACTACCTTTTTTTACTCTCATCTAGGGCAGTGCGTATACCAGACCACTCAGATCCCCCTACGGCCCATCACTAACCATACCTCTAGTTGACTGCATTCCATGATATCGACGTCGCCGATATCAAATCCCGTAAGTCCCTTCTGATCCTTTCAATCACTACACTCGAAATAACTGGAACAATCTTCCTACTTAGGCCATGTTCCAAAGCTGACCCAAATCTCCCTCGCGCTGGGCGCGTTGTATCTCCTTACCGCCGTTTTACAGTGCTATGGCGCCATCAGCGCTGCTATGGTTTGTTCCCTCATCCCTCTTTCAAGTTTCATACCAAGTAACCCTTCGGTCTTGATAGCAACGTATAACCTTGATCCGCGTGTACGTTCACCTTGCCTTCCTCTCTGCGGTCCTCATCACCGCTGCGGGTTTCATCACAAGCATCGAGTACTTCTTGCTTTCCGTGTGTCCCTTTCTCTTTTCCTTGTAGTTCATGTCTTCATATGTTCTTTTTAACGATATAGGAGGATATCATTGATGAGTGCGTGGCTTTATCAATCAAAGGGTCCCGGATCTCCAAGTCCATCTTTGTGAGCTCCCGCCTTCCCCACCCCCTGCTTTGCTTTGTGTTCATCATTTGATTTACAGCGCGGTAAGCTCAACCACAATCAAATTCCCAATGCCAAAGTCGCACGAGAAGGTACGTTTTCCAACCTTCAAAACAAAACAATCAAAATAACCACAACTCACTTTTCCATATTCCAATCAACAGAATGCCTGAACGCCTGGTCCCGCGGCTCCGTTTCCCAAGTCGTCACCGTTCTTGTGTTCTTCCTCATCCCAGCATTCGCTTTCTTCGCCCTCGCATACACCTACTACCGACAAACCACGGACCCTACGCACCCAGCCAACCTCTTATCGAGAACCGTGGGTGAGGTCCGACTCGAGTCCTTCGCGAACGTCAGGTACAGTCCCATCTCCCAAAGTGAGAATGGGAACGGGGCTGGGAGAGCCGGTTCACCAAGGGGACGCGTGAATAGGAATGATGACAACTCTCGTCGTGTGCTTAATCATAACAACACGATGCAGAAGAAGGGACAGGGACAAGGACAAGGACAAGGACAGAAACAGAAACTGGCCACGACGATGATGATGGGGAGGTCGACGCTGTTACAGCAGCTCTCGCCTATGATGCGTACTGCGTCGTCGCAGTCGCCTTATGGAATCTCACCTGGCCCGCCGTCGTTTGCGGCCCCGCGTACTGGTGCGTATGAGTATGGGCATGGCCCGGTGTGGCTTAGTGATGCGAGTGACGATCGATGATCGGTGGCGGTAGTTTTGTAGATGTGGTTGGTGAATGTTGTATGTTTTTTAGCGGCAGTGACAATGGAGATGAGGTTTTGATATTTACCCCATTAATACTTGCATGAAATCGAATGAATGTTCTTGTCTCAGTTGATACACCTATTGTGATCACTTTGGTGGTTCGTTTGTCTACCAAAAGCGGACGGTCTTTGTACTCGCTATTGATGGATACACTTTGTTACCCTGAATAGATAGAAGCTTAATCTGCTTTGTTCTCTTAGTTTTGGAAAGAATAGGCCGGGATAAGAACATAGCATAATGTATATTGAATAGGTAGATGCATATATGCATATGTGCTTGGGATTGTAGAAATGAAGGAACATCGAACACAACAACCGGTGGACACTCAACAGCCTTCCTTTTACTCCACACCTACTTGGAGGGCAAGCTGAAGGTTATGAAAAAGGCTAGTTTACTCTGCATCCAAGACGGTCGTTTGCAGGCCCTGTAAAAATTTCGTCAAGAAAATGGGCCAAGAACTTTATAGAAAACACACCTTGAATGTTGATACCTGGACGTGTGAAACGTAGGTGAACAGTTTCTCTTTTGCATTTTCGTCGTCGTTGCGTTTCCCTATGTAAAGATCAAAGAAAATGAATCAACCATGTCAATTTACGAGGATAAAAAAAAAGCAGCGTACGTTCGAGCTTCACACGTAATCTATGTGGAACAGTCTTGATACCGCGTGCCCAGACGGCTTGGTTCAGACTGGGATCGATCCTGACGTCGGATGTGCCCATTGCCTTTTGAGCGAAGTCGACGATGGATTTGACGGCATGGGGTGCTCGCTTTTTGAAGGAACGACCGTGTACGCGTTTATGGAGATGGATAGTGTATTCGCGAGCGACGACGTCCTGGAGGGCGGAGCGGGTCTTTCCGCCAGTCTAACAAGTTGGTTGAGATATGAAAGGAGTTGCGGTGTGAGTACATGTGCTGTATACCTTTTTCTTTTGAGGAGGGGCCTGGATGGAGATGATAGTGAGCTGAACGGGCAGTACGACGAGGGAAATGGGTTACTGACCATTTAATCGTATTATCGTAACGAAAAGGTGTATCGTCGGTTGCGAGGTCTTGTCTATCTGTATCACAAAATAAGGTTCATGTGGCTTGCAAGTCAGTTTCGGCATTTGCCGAATTGAGTTGATCACGAGACACCCTCCTTTATATTCCAGAAATGGAAAGTCCTTTGTACCCCGGTTGGCATCTCCTTTGTGGACCCAAGGCCGATCATTCATGCGTGCATATGCCAAACCGTGGGAAAATACCCCGCAGAAAAAAAAGGACATATAAATTCAACACGTCGTCCAATTTCCACTTTTCCTTAGACTGTCCATCTTCCCCTCCAACTCTCCACTCTTACTCAGTCTTTTTATAATCGACAATAATGCGCTTCTCCCTCGCTGTCATTGCCATTGCTGCTTCCTCAGCCACCGCCACTCTCGTTGCTCGTCAGCTTCCTGGTACGTGTCCTAAATTAAAATGACTTCTCTTCCCATCAGTTAACAGACGTCGACAACGATGTTCTTTCATTCTAATAGCTTGCGCCAATGACTGCCTCTTTGGTGATGGCGTAGACCTTGATGGCTGCAGCCCCACAAACAATGAATGCCTCTGCAAAAGCAAGCCTTTCATCTCGAAGGCCACAGAGTGTATCGCCGGCGCATGCACTGGTCAGGATTTGCAAGCTGCTCTCGGCGCCGCCCAGCAGCTCTGCGCGGCTGTTGTGAGTATCATCCTACTATTTTTCTTCTTTTTTTTTCTCTCGCCAATCAAAGTTCTCATCAAATTTTTATAGGGTGTCACGCTGTCAGGCACAGTGCCAGCGCCCACTGACAGTGCAAGCGGAAGTGGTTCCGGGTCTTCTACACCCTCATCCACTAGCACCACCAGTGCACCATCAACGACCCCCACCGCCCCTACCACCACCAGGTAAGAAATAATTGAATTTATCAGACTCCAGAGTCCTAACGCATTCTTGTTTAAGATCTAGCACCAGTGCTCCGGCCTCTAACACTAGCAGCGCTACTTCGGCTGGCACTGCTCCACCTGCACAATCGACCGCTCCCAACAGTGCATTCACGAACACCATCCCTGCTAACGCATTCGCTGGCATTGCCGCCATCGGACTCGTCGCACTTGCTCTCTAAACAAAAACGACAACACAAGGCTTTTCGCGCTCGCCTTTTCATGTTCCTTTGTTTGAAAGCGCGCATATAGCCGGACAATTTCAACTTTCTATCCTTATCCCTTTCTTCTATCTTGACAAAGGAGGAGCTCTTTGGCACCGTTTCGCTTGATTTCGAGTGCATCTCTTTATTCTGTTTTGTGAGGAAAAAGGGTTTTGGTACTTATCACGTATATCCCACATTTCTCCCCTCGAGATTATTTATATATCATTCGAGTTCTTTTTTGTGTCTTTCGGATTGGCTTTTTTCTGTCAATCTTGAAGACAAAACCATTGACAAGATACGTGTGAACTGAGAACCTACATATACGTAAGGCAGGCAGGCGTCTGTCTATAAACCAGCACACCAACGTGATTTACTACAATTCTCCCGGCATGCGTATATTATATTATCCACCCTCGGCCAATCTTTGTGTTACTCCTTTGCCTCTCAAGCCTGGCTGCAAGTTTGATCTGGCTTCCTGCCCTACAATTTTGTAAGTAGGGGTTGATGAGCGCTCGCACAGCCATACTCCCCGAATTTCCAGAGCAATGTCCCAATAGTGAACAAGGCAGTGTGAAGCCCACGTAGACCCCGAACGGAAAACCTCCACGACGACCCTCTGTAAAATTAAGTGTTGACTCTTTTGAACGACATGGCTCTTGCGGACGAATCTAAGTCTGTTTCCCCTTGCAAGACAGTTTAGACCCTTTTACTCATACCATGGCAACAGTGAACAAAAAGAACCTCAGTCGACTGAGCAAGAACCTGGACGCGTCTTGGATCTGGACAACGAGAGAGGCCCAAAGCAAGTATGTTTTTTTTGTGTTCAATTCCAGGCGAAATTCACTGGAACCACATTTTAGCCGAGCTTGATAGTTTATCGTGATGTCGTTGATCTGCAATTTCGGCAGATAACTGTCGTCGGTTCCCCCCTTGGCCATTCGGGCCTCGCAGCTGCACTCCACGAGACGGCGGACGCATATGAGGCTAAACACGACGTCACACATAGCACGTCCCATTTGCAAACCACGCTTTTGTATCGCGAAGCTGCTGTCAACAGCACAGTTCCTACCGATACCAGCAGAGCTGTCGCTCGATTCCTTGCGCTCTTCCGATTCATATCTCAACACTTTCAGAGATTCAGTGATACCCGCCATCTCGATGCACTTATCACGCATGGCCGTGCCGTTTTGGCTAACGTCCCCGCCGGAGATCACAACATTCCTGCGCTGCTAGATATCCTGTCGTATGCGTACTCAATACGCTACGAAAAGCTCAATGCCCTTCATGATCTGAAGGCTGCGCTGAAATTCGAGGCGTCTTCAACGTGTGCTACACCATTGGGACACCCTTCTATGTGGTCGCACCTGTCGAATTTGGCGATCTCACATAAACGTTTCTTTCAGCGGACAGGCTCCTTGGACAACTTGAATGCCTCCATGATGTACAATGTAGCTGGTATAGACAGCACCCATCTTAATAGCGGTGAAGCACGTACTCGGCTCCAAATCGCACTCTCCGACTTGTACATCGATCGCCACCGGAAGTTTCGTGTCCTCGACGATCTCAAGTCCGCTCTAGAACTTGATCCGGTATATGTTACCCCCTTGGGACACCCTTCTATGAGCCACAAGCTCATCAATATGGCAGATTTCCATCGTCGCCTGTTCGCACAGACACAAACGGACTCTCCGCGTTATTTGAATGCTTCGATCATGTACAATGAAGCTGCTTTAGACAGTCTCCCTGGGCCTGATGAAGATCGTGTGATGCGCTGGCGAATGGTGCTCTCTGCTTCGTACAGGACTCGATATGAGAGATGGGGCAATGATGCTGATCTCCTCGCCGCTCTAACGCTCAACAAAGCTATCGTGAAGGATACACCCCCTGGCCACCCTTACTTTGCCGGGCATTTATCAAATTTGGGCATCACATATCAACTGCATAACGACAGATATGGCGCCATGGCAGAACTCCACTCTGCCATCAAGTACAACAAGGCAGCATTAGAAAACACACCTGTTTATCATCCAGAACGCGCCAGTCGCCAATTATCTTTAGCTACATCATACGGCCATCGGTATTTGAGATACGGCAACCTAGCCGACTTGGAAGCTGCGATCCAGCTACAAACCATGGCAATACAGAATATGCGCCCAGGGGTGCTTGCCGATACCATGTTCCAACATAATCTAGGATTTTCATATTTTCAACGCTATCTCAAGCTTGGGGATCTGGACGACCTTGATATAGCACTACAGCATCAAAAGGCCGTTTTAGCAGATACCCCAGTCCGAGACCCGCAGCGTCCAATGCGACAGGCCAGTCTTGCAGCTTCCTACACTGAGCGATACCAAAGGCTTGGTGCTATGGATGATCTGACGACTGCACTGAGGCTTGCCTTGGCTGCCTTGGGCGATACGCCGCTCGATCATCTGGCTCGTTTTACGAGACACTATGAAGTTGGATTGTTATACCAGCTTCGCTTTAAGAGACTTTCAGATCCGACTGACATTGAGGCTTCCATAAAGTATATCAAAGCCTCAGTTGAAGCCATTCCTCCTGATCATCTATCGTTTCGCATCTACCAGCAAAGTCTAGCCGAGTCGTACATCGCCCGGTATCGCTTATCGGACAACTTGGAGGATCTCGACGCGGGTTTAGTACACCATACGGCTGCTCTGGAATTGACGCCTGAAAATCACCCGCATTATCCTTCGAGCACCGCGTCGCTCGCAAGATTACACCTACTACGCTATAAAAAGTTTGGCGAACAAGGGAACATTGACGCCGCGATCAAGTTTGCCACGGCTGCGGTGGACAAATCCCCGCCTGGGCACGAGTGGCGTCGTGGCCATCTTACAGGGCTTGCCACCGTTTATGCTGTGTGTTACGATGCATCGAATGATATCCTAGCAAAGGAAAAAAGCATGATACTCGCACAAATGGCGCTCAATACGTACTCTACAAATCCTCATTTAGTCTGGAACTCAGCAGTTGGTTTAGCGCATGTAACGGCCCGTCACGAACATCCCATTTCAATCAGAGCGTATAAACAGGCCATTGCCGTCCTGCCCGATCTGCTATGGATTGGGACTTCGCTGACGACAAGACATCACGTTTTAGTTCAAAATGGCATTCAGACGAAACTTGCTGACGCCGTTTCATTGTCTATCCACTTTGGGGAATATCGCCTGGCTGTTGAATTCATGGAGCAAGGCTTGTCAATCACGCATCAACAATCTCTTGGCCTCAAAAGTGGCGATCTCAATCTGTCACAGAACCATCCCCAGGAGGCCGCTGAGCTCCAGAAATTGTCAGCAGAAGTCTTGAAGCTCACGGAAGATGCTGCTGGTCCTGACCGTAACGAATACCCTCCTGATTATATCTCATCGACCGTCAAAAGGGACCGGCTGATCGCTGCCATCCGAAAGTATCCGGAACACAAGAATTTTCTCAAACCGTCCTCATATGAGAAGTTGTCATATGCCGCAGCCAAGGGCCCAGTGATACTTTTAAACTACTCGCCTCCTGCGACTGACGCAATTATCATCCTGAGGCCAGCTGCATCACCAATATCAGTCCCGCTTGATGGGGTCAATTCGGAAACGATTCGAAAGTACTTTGATATCCTCAACTCGGTCCTTGCTGGCTTCCGCATCCATACAAGCCGTGATACCACTCGACATGGTAAACCAGCAAGGAAAGCCGTAGCAGAATCCAAGTTCCAGGAGGTCACCTGCTGGTTGTGGACATTTGTCGTCGAGCCAGTTTTTAAAGCGCTCCATGACGTGAGTAACCTATTTATTCTTCAGCTCACGAGCAACATACTTAATCACTTGCAGAATGGCATCATTAATGGCAGAATATGGTGGTGCACGTCAGGCCCATTCACGTACTTGCCTGTACATGCTGCCGCACCTGTGGATAGTCCCTATATCCAGTCATATACTACGAGTCTTGCGTCTCTGCTCAGGGCCAGAGCAGGAACAAGTCCATCTGTCCTCACCCCAGATTTATGCACTACGGTAGGAGTCGCACACTTACCTGACAGGCCTTGGATGTCTCTTCCCTTAGTCCCAGAGGAGCTCGATAGCGTAGCCTTCGCACTCCAGAATCACTGTACGGTTAATAGGCTTGATGCAGACATCACTGTTGAGAATGTGCTTATAGCGATGAAGACATCGTCATGGTTGCACCTGGCTTGCCACGGCAAACAAGACCCAGAAGATCCACTGAAAAGCCATTTGGTTCTACCCGACGGAGATCTCGAGCTGAGAACAATCCTCAAAGCCGATTTACCATCTGCCAAATTTGCCTTTTTGTCAGCATGTGAGACGGCCATGGGGAATACGGTGTTGGCAAATGAAGCAATACATTTTGCTGGTGGATTCATAGCGGCAGGATTTCAAGGAGCGATTGGGACGCTGTGGAGTATGTTTGATTCAGATGGGCCGAGGGTTGCAGAAGCTGTGTATAAGAATGTCTGCGGGGAAAGGGGCGGCCTGGATGTTACTTTGGCAGCTGAAGGATTGCACGCTGCGGTCAGGAAATTGCGCGAAGCTGGTGTACCCCCGCATCGTTGGGCACCGTTTGTTCATTTTGGAATTTGACAATGTGGGTTGGGGGCCTGGATTACTCGTTGCATATCAATTAACATAGATCGCCTTGTTCACATTACTTGTGACAAACGGATGATGATGACATATTGCATATCGATGGATATGCTTGACTGTGAGGCTATAACTGACTGTGAGGCTATAACGACTGGGTATAGAGATACTACTAGTCTACTACTATCGCTCTGCGGCACTTGCCGAGTACGAGCACTACATTGAGCACAGTAAACAACAACTCCACTTCTACTCGAATCAAAGCTCTTATAAGTAAACCTAGGCTTGTTTCCTTACAAGATTCCTATATCTGGGCCCCTTCTTTACACCGTTCCAGCAACCAGAATAAACCTCAACGGACTGGCACGTAACTGACCCTGACACAGGCCTAAAGGAGGTGTGACTACATACCTCCCGGGTAACCACAATGGAATCCAACTTTCCTGCTACATCACAGCTTAACCCATCAGGCGACTGCAGACCCTGCAGCTTGCCATCATCAGTCTCCCTCTGGGCTATGTGGCCTCGCACCTGCACTTGAAAAAGCTGCAGACGTATACGAGACTGAGTATGACGTTACACAAAGTCTTCCTGATTTGCAGACAGGAATACTGCACCGTGAAGCTACCATTACTGGCTTGAACTCAAGCGCTAATGGTGCCAACCTCGGTGCATTTTCCCAATTTGCACTCGCTCATTCATTTTCCAAACGCTATGACATTCTTGGTGATATTGATCTCACTGCCTCTATCTCTTATATGCGTGCTACTTTGGCCAACACCACTGAGCAGCGCGACGCACTAGATCTGCAAATTTTGCTAGGGCTTATACGGATCGCTACATAAGCTGCACACCCCCATGATCTAAGATCGGCCTTGGAACTCAATGCTGCCGCAGTGTTATGCGATTCCTTTAGGGCACCTTTCCCTAGGGCTAGCGTTGGCGGGAGCTCCATGGCAGAACTTTGCATTTGTTGGGTGGTTTTGTTTGGCAGAACTTTGTTGGTACCAACTATATGCATGCGATGTACGCAAACTAAGGACAAAATGACACAGCTGTGAGACGGCAGGCCCAAGGATATACTTATACCACATACTATACTACTAGTACTAATTATTGGCGGGGGTCTCTTCAAGTCTGATCAATTGAGTCATAGAGGAGAAAACAGACCATCCAATGGCCATTAGGGTGGTTCAAACTTCAAACATCCTCAACTTGACCTCCAACTTGTGGTCCAACTCTGCCCCAATGCCTAGGGCTTGCCAGGGGGAACCCCCAGGGATTTTAGTGGCACCCCTCACCTTCCCCTCCAATCCCCTTCCCCTTGACTGGGGGTGGGGGGTACCCTCACATTACAGTGAGGGTGACATACTGTAAGGGTAAGGGTTGAAGGGGGGGTGGGTGCTTTTACATGTGCTATGTGTGTGATATATCAAAATATAAACTACAGTGACTATTTTTTAATCTCATCCCAGCCGTCCTCCATTTTAACTTCCTCATCCCCCTCAAGGTCTGGAAGTCCCAAAATAGTGCTAGCAATGATCACGACAGTTCTGATAACACTAATACTAACAGAATTATTCTGCAATAACTACTGGTTGGATTGGTTTAAATTTATTTTCCAATATTATGTATAGCATCTTGATAGAAAAAAAATCATAAGCAGTCATGTACCCCCCAATAAAGAGAAGGGTAGACCAAGGGTGCCAGGATGCAACCCCTCCCCTTCCCCCTCCTCTACCCCCCCCCTCTACCCCCGGGGTAGAGCCTACTGTTGGAAATGACTTACTGTCACAGAGAGATACACGCACAACACCCAATAACAGACTATTAGCACACATGGACACTATAAGTATTTTTTACAATAGTTATTTCATTCCTACCTACCATCTTTGAAATTTGTTGCTAAACTATTTGCCATCTTTTATCTTTACAAATTACTTCTATTGGTATATACAGTGACTTCCAAAAGCGGCCCAATGTTTTGCACTTTTTGATTGTTGCTTATATAACATTGGATGCACAATAGAT
>JABCKK010000134.1:0-15849 GCA_018221785.1 Calocybe gangraenosa
AAGATTTGCAAACAAGTCGTCACCGTCCGATAAAAGTTGACACCGCTCTGTGTGCCTTGCTCCTAAGGACAACTTTTTTTGATCCCGATCCCAGAAACTATCGCCTGATGATTGGTAAGTTCTGCCCAAAAAAGGACAGGCACTGCAGCTTTAAAGCGTGCCCAATTTTCCTCAAGTGATTATTGCCTATCCCCCTCATCACCTCTCTGCTTTAATTCCTTCGTCAAAAAATGCAGTCGAACTTGCCAGTTATCAATCACCCATGCACTGTTTGCTGCAGGCCAACATCTATGTGGTGCAGCCGCTGTCAGAGTGCCTGGTATTGCACTCCAGAGCACCTCCATACTGTTCGTCTAGCACACGTTCACTCCTCGCCGTATGGGATGTGGTGACTGACTTGCTTATGTAGGACTGGCAGCGTCACCGTAAGGAGTGCATACCGGCCCAAACATCGAACGGATACAACATGAACATGATTGCTACCCCGCCCCCTGCTGAGCCACAATTTATTTCTGTCTCTGCAATTCTCTTTGCACCTGAAGAGGGTCAGTTGTTACCAATCACCATATACATGGGCATGCCCTTAATCTTTCGCTATTTTGCAGAACGTCCGCGGATCATCACCGTCAGCTGTCGCCCATCGCACAAGCCCTCTCAGGGCATGTGCCCTATACCCCTGGTTCAGTCGCACTTCTCCGATGGTCAAGCTGAGGGCATCGTCTTGACACAGGGCCTTAACGGTGAACCGCTCAGATTCCCCTTGCATCTTTGGTATTCCCCAACGGCGTTACAAAAGTCCAGCCCCCTGAATCGTGCAATTTACCACATAACATCCGGTGCTGCTCCTAAATCGTGGTGTGGCACGGTGATCGTCTTGAAATTCAATGGCTCCAGAAGACAGGGATACTCAGACGCGGGCTCCAATGACCTTCCGGCTCTTTCGGCTTACTTTCTCGCTTACAAGTGAGGGCAAAAACGGTGCGGACCCACTGTAAGTCGCCTATGATTTTTTTCATGCTATACTTGGTCTCATCTCGACTTGCAGTCATTCAAAATTAGAGGATGTTATAATGCCATCAAGCGCCAACTTATTGTATTTCTTGTGCATACTTTATTTACTCAGCTCTATCATTCTACTTAGACTATACTCGTAATTTTGACACTACCATCATCTACTCGACATATTTTCACGGATGGCAAGTCAGAGTGACTCTTTGAAGAAATGTATCGACACAGCATGCCAAGTGTGAGACTAAATTTCTCATCGCCAAATGGAACTGTAGAAGATTGCTTCAGACTGACAGAAGCAATTTTCGGCCTAATACAGCCAAGAGGCGCATCACTGATTCACTAGGCAGAAGTCTACTTCTTGATGAGATTGATGATGCTTACGTCCATACTTACCCTGCATTATATATTTGCGTAATATGAAGAGCGTAAGACCGATTCTAAGTAAAGCCAAGCATCGCTTTTTGATGAATCACACACAAACACCGCGTGGTCTACGCCCTTCACAACGTTTCTCCAAGGTACATTCACGGTGTCAGAGCAGAGTTGGAAAAAAAAAAGGCGTTGCAAATTTCACCAGCGACAATAGTCCGCTTGACCCGGTAAAGTAGGACGACTGAAAGTTTTTGATAACCTATGATCCCGATGAGATCCCTTGTGTTCAACAAATTTTGTTCGGAGGCTGTGGGGGAATATGATATACTTATGTAAAGGAAAGGGGGGAAAAAGATACAGCGCAGCCGCGTGTGTATCCACGGGCGTTTACATGAAATTTGAATTTGAAACGTGGAATTCGGAAGCGAGTACATTTTTCCCATGGGTTCCACGCGCAAGAACCCTAACCCTACTACAACGTGCTCTGAGCACAACGAAACAAGTATAGTCCCTCATGATCTCCTTTACCTCCTACCCCTTGCACCACGGCGAAACGCAAAATTTTGCAAAGCATGCAAATGTCATGGAAGATGTACAGATAGACTGGAATCTCGGTGGAGACACATTCGAGGTAGAGGGATCCGAATTGACCTATCCGGGTGAATCCCTCACATCCTCGCAGTCGTATATGAGGTACATCATGTATATAATTATAATGAAACACTTCTTTCATCTTCGGAGACAGAGGACATGGAACATATGTAGAGAATGAAGAAGTTATTGCATCAGTTGCTGGCACAATCGAACGAGTAAACAAGTTGGTGACGGTCCGCGCAATCCGCACGAGGTGAAGTTCGCAGCAACTCCTTCGCAGCCGAAACCTCACTAAACGAATTCAGATATAACCCAGAGGTCGGCGATCTTGTAGTGGGCCGAATAACGGAGGTCCTCATTCTCCCCTTATACGGTTTTGATTTTTGATTGTTACTCGTCATGTAGGTACAACCTCGTCGATGGAAAGTGGATGCCAACTCGAGACAGGATGCTGTGTTAATGCTATCGTCGGTGAATTTACCGGGAGGCGTACAGGTAACATCCACAGTTTTTTCATCACATCAAATAAACTGACATGCCGCTGTTAGCGGCGTAAACTTGAAAGCGATGAGCTTCAGATGCGTACTTTTTTCGAAGAGGGGGATCTGTTAGTGGCCGAAGTGCAAGCCTTCTTCTCAGATGGCGCGATGTCACTCCATACAAGATCCTTGAAATACGGCAAGGTTCTGAACAAAGGTTCCATATGTTCAATATGGAGACTGACAGATGTTTGTTAGCTGCGCAATGGACAGCTTGTCATAATTCCTCCTATTCTAATACGGCGTCTCAAGTCTCACTTCATCACGCTGCCATGTGGTGTAGATCTCATTCTTGGTTTGAATGGTTACATATGGGTGAGCAAACACATCAAAGAGAGTGAACAGGAGGGTGAGGAGGGTTTTGATGCGGAGGCTGTCTATTCAAACCAAAATGATGTGTGTTAGCTTGCATTTATACATATCTGGTATATTGACCCATTGCTTATCCAGCATATTGATGATTCTACACGACTCGCCATATCTCGAGTGACGAATATCATCCGTGTCCTAGCTGGACACTTCATTCCACTGACAGACACGCTCTTAATTGAGGCATATGAGTGGACAGTAGATCGGGAAGGTGGCGCAAAAGACTTACTCCAAGAAGACATAGGTGATCTGCTTGTAGCCACACTTACTGCGAGATTGTAATATATATAATATATATGTACGGCCTACGTCATGCAAGGCAAGGCGATTAGTCCTCGCCGACTTCACTTTCATCATCATCATCATCCTCGTTGTCGTTCTCATTGTTCTCATCTTCAGTTTCGTCATCAGATTCATCAATCGTCTGGTCAGGAGGTATTTGAGGGGGATGTTGATGTTGTTGAGGCTGTGGATTATGATTTGATGTTCCGCTGGCCATCTTTCGTGCGTGTGCTGCTCGTTTGGCCTCCTCTCTTTCTTCATCCATAGGTAGTAGCTCGTCAAGTGCGAGATCTTTCCATCTGAGTGCTCCATTGATTCCTCCCCCTCCGTAACCCATATCTTCAAAAAGCGCTCGAGAAGAGGGGTCGTAGGGGGGACGAGGTCTTGCTGCCGGATGTTTGATATTTGTGGGATTCCCGTAAGGATAGGAGGGGTGCACTTGAGATGGTAGTACTTGAAATCATGTCAATGACGTGTTAACAATGAGTCGATGAACGACATACTGTCTGAGTCGTCAGGATTGGGAGGTACCATATGGGCTGGAATGTCAAGTTCTACGAGTATCCTGCATTGTCAACATGCTGACTTGGCATCCTTAAATCAAGCCACAACCAACCATCATCAGATAGGTCACCCTTCATATACTCCGTCGTCTCAATGGTGTCGAGGATCTGCAGATCATGCCTGGTCATATGCAGGTAGCTGAATGTGAGATCCTAGCATTCTAATAAGCATCAACTTGAGAGAAGATCATTGAACAAGCCATGTACAGTCATGATTTAGGCGCCCCGGTTGGTCAACGTAAGAGCGGAAGATGTCAGGCATCACCCCCATCACATGCTTACATGCTTGATGTTAACATACAATTATCGTCGCGGAGTTTACAACTCGTAATCTCGGCCGCATTCCGCAGTGTTGGAAAGTCCCCTTGTGAGCCCATAGCCCCTGTATACGACATTGAACTCGGCCTTAGCGTAGTTTGATGCTCGCTGGCTTTCACTTTTGAACACAGCCTCAATATACGTTCAAGGAAAAGAAGCTAGTGCCTCGGTGTGTTACCAGTTGCCCGATCCTAATGGCGTTGCAACAACATACCTCCAGAGATCCAACTGATCATTAAGCCCCTTTACTACTGATACCGTTGAACTCTATGAGCGCACCATGAGGTGAATACCATACTTATTGACGCCAGAGCCAATAACTGATGGTCATAAAACTCCCGAAGATACACCCTCACATAAGAAAGCGCCAAACGGATTTAGCCCTGAAATAATGCACCTGACTGAATTGGATAAAGATGTTTCTCCTCTAAGGTCTGCTTGAGTACTCCATGGTTGCGAACTACCCTTGATCAGCGCTCTCTGCTTGTGTTGCCATCATAGGTTGGAGCGTGGCGGCTCCTGGATCGCACAATAGTCATTCTATGTACGTGTACAGGGCTAGCATATGACCAGATGATACTGATACAA
The DNA here is from genome assembly GCA_018221785.1 of Calocybe gangraenosa. Taxonomy (NCBI): domain Eukaryota; kingdom Fungi; phylum Basidiomycota; class Agaricomycetes; order Agaricales; family Lyophyllaceae; genus Calocybe; species Calocybe gangraenosa. The sequence continues at coordinate 4,637 of JABCKK010000134.1, forward strand.
CTACATATATATATATATCGCTGCATGCCTGTGTTGGCACGGTAACCGTACAAGTAGATATCGCCCGCTTTATTAGGAGTGAAACTGCTATTGTTTCATGACCCATAGAGGCCGAACAACATTTCTGTCCGCACAGTTGGTTTGTTTTGGGCTTCATAGGATTTGAAACCTGTGCTCTATCAGCCGGACTTTGAGCTTGAGTCCGCACCTGCCCCAGGATGTGTCTCATATAGAGGCACCCGCAGAGCAAGGCCATTGGGGCATCTGCAATTCGACAAGTCATGTCACCTAGGAATGCAGTGCCTTCTCTGATTGCAGGGAGTTGTTTGTTGTATTGACAATGTTTGGAAACTCACGAGTCACCCTAGGCCCTCGTCAGGAAGACCGAAAATTGAGTATGAATATTCGATCAAGCACAGCCAACCAGTTCGCTCAATACCTGGCAAAAACCTGTTCTTCTCCCACAGAAACCTAGTGCTTGCAAGTTGATAACCACGGCATTCGGACCGAGCATGTCAGACCCAACCAGAAATCAATATCAGGATCAAACGTTTGATCATACTTGACAGGTAGTCGAACTGGGTCCTGGTGGACCTAGTTCATCTACAGCGCCACCTTCAGGCGGCCGCACCGGCACGCAGAACAGCCTCGCTTTGGATTTCCTATCGCAGCTTCGCGGAGGACAAGTCCTATCAGACAAAATATGCTACATTTGATTTCTTCCCAAAGACAAATTATCCCACTAACCTGTTTTGGTCACGTATTTCTCAAAACAGGGCTACTCACAACACCGAACACACACGAAACCGATTGACTTTGACGACCTGTTTGGAGCGATCCACACAATCCTTCAACCCAATTCAACGTCGAGCCTGAGGAACGTGCCCCGCTTAGTAGGGAAACCCCTCATTTGATTGGAGCCGCTGTTTGCACTTTGAATGATTCTGTTTGCACCTTGATGATCGTGCACCTTATTGATTGTGGAATCTTCCCTGAAAGCAGCCAGTATGTCCGACCAATTACAACGGGTGGTATATATGCGACACGTTAATGTTTACTTCCCTACTGAGCCGCGGTTCCGCGTCGAGGAAGGCATGGCTTGATAACATCTCATCTGTTGGTCATATGCTCTAGACAAATCACATCCTCTATTACTCACACTGAGGCGTACCTATCTGATGCTCGGCACCTGTCAACTTCCCCCATTTCTTGTCTGTCTGCACCGCGCTACGGACATTAGGCCTTCCTAGTTGTGTTGCTTCCGAAATCTACGGCACGCCCTAAGTGCTCCCCATGAACAACCTCATCATTTTCTGGCAAAAATTTGTGCCCTCACCCATAAAAACCCGCGTTTGACAAGGCAGCGATCATCGGTGTCCGCCGTTTGGGCTTGTGGAGGCCTCTCTTTTTTTGTGAGCCCATGGAGACTCGACTTGATATTTGTTGAAACGAGTCCTTCCTTGTGTCTAGGAGTAATTAGTGCGCGAGCGGAGCAAATTTCGGAGGGTACCTTTCTAAGGTCCGAAACACGACCCGTTTCAAATTTCAAACGACTGTCATCGAAAATGACACGCGCCGCATGCGGGCAAACATCCTGCAAAACCTTCCGAGCAGCTTTAGTGGTCATAATGACAGTGTTTCATCTTGTCTGCCGTGAGGCTTCCGAGAAGAGCCTAAATGCAGAATCTATTTTGATCATTTGCGCCACATGATCCATTCGTTTTTGCGTCTCGACAATACAGATATCAAAAAGAAGTATCAGACTACATCTCAAACCTACCAACTACTGTATTACTTATTCCTTCAGCCTTCAAACGACTGCTTGCAATTTCAAAAAGTCTGGTGTTCCTAGGCCGGTAACCTACATTTCGCGGTGAACTCAGCCCATACACCAAGAACCTAGTACAACGACTTACGGGGTCCCATCCAGTCCTTGCAGTGAATCCTGGTAACAGAGAACGCTGTCAGATTCGGTATAGAGCATATGATGAGTTACGGACCTGCAGTACCGCATCCAGGATTGGAGCCAGAGATGATATCATTGAAGCTCCCCTGGTTTGAATAGATGAGAGGATTGATGAATCCAAGCGAGGGGCGGCCATTTGCCAGGCGGAAGTCATTGAGTAGAGAAAAGATGCCAGCTACGGTCTGAACTTCTGATCAATACCACACTGCAAGCGTATCAAGCTATTTGACGCACGGGAGAGCTCGCGCTAGTCCCTCCTACTGACCCAACTCGTCCACCAATTACCACCTGGAACCCGTTTCCTTGCGCGGCAATATCGGGGTAGGCCCTGCCTGTTGCACTAACACGCGAAAGTCAATTCGAACATCTTGCGAAAAGACCACTCAAGTATACTCTTACTTAAAGAGGCCAGAAAAGGTTGTTCCAAGATTGTTCAAGAAGGTTGTCACCGCGGTATTTTGATAAGATTGGCGAGCAAAGTATCGAGAAAAGCCTCCACCTGAGAAGCTGACTGCGACTTCGGGGTTGACCCTTACAGTGCCTCCGACGGCGGTCACGAACGGACATCTAGAAAGAAAATCAACTGATGTCTGCAGAGCCCTAGATGTATTTGAATCATTTACGAAGCAGGAAACGCGGGCTGGAAGAGAACTTTGCGAGTACCGTCGTTGGTGAGGCAATCACCCCCGCCTACCCTGTGTCCGGTTCATCGTCATTGACTATTGTTATTTATAAAAAAACAACAGACCCGAAGTCACCACTGGAGAAAAACACCGTTGTACCCCTCGACCCCAGTAGCGCGAATTGGTTGCAAACCGTATTGGCATAGTCCCTGGGAACCTATTTTTGACGTGAATAAAAGAAGGGGATTTGTATAATCATTTGACTTGCAGTCTGTTCGTCATCTCCATAAGAGGTAGTGATAGTTTGTGGGATGGTACTTTGAGCTAGAATGAAGTTCAACCAATCGAGGTAAGGCTCATTCGTATTAGTAGGTGTCTGAGTGTCCGGGTTGAAAGGAGGAGAACCACCCGTGCTAAACAGCGTTAGATTGGATAAAGTTCAATCCCAGGATAAAGCATGCCTGTAATAGATGTTCGGCGTTGGGAAGGAAATGCCTGTGGTGTATTGAATGTCGAGATTAGCCTTAAATAATGCGACATGAGAAAAAAAACTAAGAATTTCAAATCGGGAAAATATACATACCTCAACACCAGGATCATTCTGGTTGTCCTGGCCTCCATTTACGAGAACAGTAGTAAAATTCGATCCAACAGCATCACGTCGGAATCTACCGAAAAATGTCTTGAAAAATGAATGTATTTCGGTGTCAATAGACATTTGAAGGATAGTACGGATATGTTTGATCTTACCTGTAGATCGGCGCGGTTGGCGAATTCCTGCAGGTACCCGGCGACACCCAGTTTGTTGACGTTAGTCGCTCTAGGCACGTAATTGACCGTGTTGTAGAGTCCTCTTAAACAATCAGGAGTTATAGTGGTTGCACAGCTCGCGGGAACAGCAGCATTAATATCAAAATCAGTGTTTTCCGTCACTGGTTTGATATCAGGTTGGAGGAAGCTCGTAGTCCGCATGCTGCGAAGAGTCCCAAAATAGGTAGTCGGTGTAACAACATCGATATGGGAGTGAAGTTCTCGAGGAAGGGAATAGCTCATCGAACGAACCACTCGCTCAGATGATGCAGTATGGTGATAGACGTTGTACTTGGTATTGAGCATTCGTTCAGCCTGAGCAACAGACACCCGGATAATAACCCAGCCACCTCCTCCGTTGCGATGGACGGTATTCTCTGAGGCAATACCGTGGTGTTCAAGCCATGCTTTGACTGCCTCAACAGAGTCAGGATGAGGTGCAACAAGTGCTTCAGCTTCAGCCATGCTCAAGTGCTTCCCGTATCTACAACAACGGGTCAGGCAGGCATCGAGGTGGAAAGGTTTACATACTTTGGGTGGTTTGGATCGCTAGTTTCCATCAAGTTGGCAATGAGATCGTCAATTTTGTGTTGCTTCAAAGCCAGACGCATATCAAAGACGTAATCGGATGGTGCAGGCGAGTGGTATGCCCAGCCTCGAGGTACCTCCACCCAGGAGTGCTTCACAGCAATGTCATCCCATCGCTTGGAAAGCGGTTTGGAACTACAGAGCAGGACGAGGTTGAGAACGAACAAAGTAAACCAAATCATAGGAGATGAAAGGCAGACGCCTCGGTATGAAGCTATGGGAAGAATATATAGCTTTCTGATTCCTGGCACAAGTTTTCCGGGGAGCATGGTCGCGATGTCTCGAAGCAGCACACATCGTGGTAGAAATTGGCGGATATACGGCGGTCGTCGCCACGGCAAATGCTCAGAGAAGGCGGTAGCGCATGGTTGAAGCAGAGGTTTTGTCGGACTGACCATGTTATAAGGCTATTTTTAGATACCCTTCTCACAGGATAGTAGATAACATAACCAAGGAAGGTGGTAGTTTCACTTGCTGCGACCAGTTGTCTGCTAATCTTGAGGGAAACATCAGCGTCTCCATGCGGTGTTCCATCTATTCAAAGCCAAGAGCTATCAGGCGACCTCAGACACGAAGCACTGTAAAGTTACATTTATACAGATCTGTGATGGAAGTTATGATGTGAAAGAACCACTAGACAACGTAGACGGTAGTTAGATCAAAGCAGAGAAGTTAAGAACTGAATATCGTGCGCCTGGGGCCAGGGAAGCTGCTAGTTCAGGCTGCGCTTGATCTCGAAGCAGGAGGCGTCTATCGAAATGGATTGTCTCGGCTCTCGAGCTTCATGTTACGTATGAACCGGCTTAACCCAACATATGAGCTTCTTGTAGAATGATAGCCAAAATTATTTAGTTGTCGGTTTTTGCTTTGAGATGACCTGTTGTTAGAAAGGTATTGCGTACATAAAGTGGGAAACTATATCACTAAGATACTTGAGGACGGTATAGCGAGGTGTTTCTGTGCAATTGCTGGAGTGAGTGGTTTGAGGTTCGTCTTCAGCTTACATGGCCGACGAACATGACTGGCAAAAAGATCGTTCAACCCATTTCCCATAAATAGCCTTGGACATTAGAGGTTAAGATGTCGGCGCTTTGAAAAAGTGTAATATACAGCCGATCCATTCGCCTTCTCCCACAATGTCGACCTGAGCTGTCGCTAAACTTGCCTGCTAGAGAACGTTACGGGAATAGTGCTGTATTTTGATATCACAGTCGGGCGGAATCTGACAAATGCGGGAGGCCTCCTATACCGCGGCAGATGCGGCGGATGGCTTGCGAGCCACGGGTTTACTGTATGTGCATCTTGGCAAACTTCGGCATCTAACTCAATACCATTCCACCGCCGGGTAGGTTATCACATGGGACAGACGCCGTTGAAACACGTCATAGTCTTTCACGGACAGTTGGTGCATAGTATTCGATTGAAGGTCACCATTTTTTCTGGATGTTTAGCAGTTTACTTGGTCTCGATGGGGCTTAAGGTCGATGATCCTGAAACAATTAGGTAGTAAGAGAGATTGATGAGGCCTAGATCATCTTTAGCAACTGACTGGATATAGCTCTTTGTTTCATCTCCTGGGGCCTTTGTTTGGACATTAAGGACATGTTGGAGTATTCCGCAGTGATCATGGAAGAGTCAAAAGTGGTGTCATCCTTGGTTCAACCGCAAATTTATGGAGCAAACAGTATATCTCATGCTCGGCAGTCAGTGAAATGGACCAATTACCGAATCGGCGACTGCTAATGAGTGTCCAGCGTTCATGTAAGTTCCTAGAAAGCCGGATGTATTGAACCTGGGTGTAAAATAAGAAATATTCGTTTTGCATTAAGCTAAGCTCTAACACTGACAAGCCACGAATCACGACAACGCCATCATCCCATTTTTCTTCATTCGCGAGAGTAGAGTCAGTTCTTGGGTGAACCACATTAGATCCTAGGAACTTATGCAAGACGCCGAAGAACAAGGTGTGTTACTCACGGAGTGGCTCATGGGACGCGGCTAATAAATGTTCTGCGCAAGACACATGTCGCATCTGCAGCGCTCCGGCGGAGGTTGATCAACCTCTTTTTCATCCGTGCAAGTGCTCTGGTACCATAAAATACATTCACCAGGACTGGTAGGTTTAATCCACTTCTCTTTGGTTTCTTGCACTGATGGTCGTAGTTTGACCACATGGCTTTCGCACAGCAAGAAAAAGACCTGCGATGTGTGCAAACACTCATACTCTTTCAAGAAAGGTAGGAAATCAGCCTTGCTCGTAAGACTATTCTCAACTCGCTGTGCTAGTTTATGCGCCTGATATGCCTTCAACACTACCACCGCTACTCCTGATCCGTAAACTGGTTCAACAAGCCCTTTTCGCAATCTTATTCGGAATGAGAGGAATTCTTGTTGGCACTATATGGCTGGCAGCTCTTCCTTGGGCTACTGTATGGACATGGAGAATGTATTTCTCAATGGGGGAATCAACGTATGTCGTCCCTCCTGCATCAAAATTCACAACATTAGGCGCATAATGCCTTTCTTAGGGCTTGGTGGATCAGTGGAGGGCCTCGCCCAGTATCTAGTCAAGAAAATCCCTTCTACTACAATATCCAACCTGATGGGTCGACCCCGCCACCAACGACGTTCTTGGGTTGGTTGGTGACCCACCCTTTATGGATTGCCCTTTCTGGGGACATTTTCACGGGTCAAATAATTGCTTCTCTCATTGTCCTCACCTTTGTCGCGGTATTCCTACTCCGTGAATGGATTTCTCAGCATGCTAGACCAGGTATCTTTGAAGACGAGGAGCTGTTGCCAGATGACCCTCCGCTGCGGATCGAGTTCCCAGTTGGGCAAAATCTTCGGCCAATGCTAGGAGAACGTAATCCCTTGGATGAAGCACTTGCTAGGCGTCAAATAGAAACTATGAGAGCCGTGGATGCACTGAGAGCTCGCGATGGAGTCAATGGACACTTGGTTGGGGATGACAGGCTTCATGGAAGGTCTCCAATTGATTACCCCCGAAAAGGGAAGGGAAGACGAGGGAAGCACGATCGCGCTGATTCAGATCTTAGGGCGACTACGAGGAGAAAGTTAGCTTCTGGGGCTCTAGAGGACCATGATGACGGGGAGCGAGAATCTGAAGAGGAGCGGCTCAAGCGCCAGTCTTTTTCTCGTAGGGTCTATACAGCGAGAATGTCGGGCGCTAGACGGAAAGCGCTCATCCTTGCTTCTGGAGGTAGACCTGATACAGGCCCTATGCATCTTGACCCCAAGTTCCGGTTCACCTTTAAAGCTGATCCAACAGCCGAGAATTTGGGTGAGGGTGAGGGTTCCTCGTCCTCTATCTTCCCACCTGTCACCCTCCAGCCGCCACGGGCAACCATCCCATTTTCTTTTGACCACGTAAAATCGGCGTCTTCTTCTCCTAAACAGATCGATCAGGGTTTCAACGACGACTCAACTCCCTTGACATCTTCATCTCCGGATCACAATACAGCTCGACGACCTCCTCTACCTACATCCATCTCGCCCGTCACGTCAAGGGTCAGTTCGCCTACAGGTATCCCTATAGAGGCTCCGAGTTTGGCAACCTATCATGCGCCCGAGGAGTTAGAAGCAGAGTTAGAAGCGGAGGCAGGTCCATCACGATTGCAAGATGGTCCTGTTAGTGGTGTCAATGAAGACGGCCAGAATAGTGAGAACGACCAGGACGATGCATTCATGCAGGAGGAATTACTTTTCTTTTTCGACGAACCTGAATTTGGAGGCCCCTCTGGACAGAGGGAAACCAGCGAAGGGGAAACAGACGACGAGACTGGAGACAGCCATGAGAGGCACGAATGTGGCGATCAGAACAAGGAATCAGATAATGAAGACGACGAAGAAGATGAAGAGGAAGAAGCTGCTGAAGCTGAAGATTTCGTTTTTGATGGGTGGGAGGCTGCTGAAGCGGATGACCCGGCTCTTCCCCAACCTGTGATGCCTGATGTTAATCCAGTACTCCCTGCTCCGGAGGCACCTGGAGATAGGCCTCCTGCTGGTGGTGGAATTCCCCTCGAGCTTGCTGAAGAATTAGAAGGCAACATTGAGGATGATATGGAAGGCGCTATGGAAGGTAGGCAATAGCTTGATCTGGTGGCATGACTTTTCTGACTTTACTTAAAAGCTATTGGGATGAGGGGTCCCTTATATGGGGTTTTACAAAATGTTTTTGTCCATTTGTCTCTCTGCTGCGCTTACTTCTTCTGATGTCTTTTGTCCAGGCCGCTCTAATGATCTTCGTACTCGATACCGCAATCGGCATTGGAATTTGGATTCCTTTTACTATTGGAAAGTCCACCGCTCTGCTGTTGGTAAGTTTTGAATATTGGCGCCCTTGCTCTCTCAAATTCAATATATTCACACAAAATTTAGATGGATCCCCCTCGCCTCCTACAGATTCTGCACCTTCCCATTCGTGCGATTCGCATTATCACAGATCCTATAGTGGATTCATCTGTGTTCTGTTTCACGGAGCTAGTATTACCGTTACTCGAGCGAGCTCTGATGAAATTTACCGATTACTTCTCTAATGCTGCCTACTGGCCAGCTGGTCAGTCATTTGGCCAGTCGGCGTTCGAAGGTATAAGTAGCGTAACATCGAAGCTGGTAGGTTCTTTTTGCCTGAAAATCATGTTGAAAGCCCACAGTCATATCTTTGCTGTAGACTCTTAATGTGGCCAACCTTACAGCGAGTTCCTCCCAATACATATCCGCTTGGACTTCATCAGCCTTTCAACCTCAAGACGGTATGACTAATGAATCGTTTTCTTCAGCAATGCTGGATAGAGTCATCGACTTGGCGGAGCCACAATTCACTTGGCTTGGTCTGAGGGTTAGGCTCGCCTCACTTCATTTTGAGCGAGCTTGGATTCGACTTGCAATTGGCGAAGGACCGGCGGACAGAACTTTTGCTATACTTTTAGGCTATGGCGTTGTTGGAATCCTTCTTGCCATATACTTGAATGTTCTGACCGTGGGCAACGCGAGGTCTGCGGGTCGTGCGTTCAAGAGTGCTGTTCGCCAACAGCTGTTGGTCCTCAAGGTAGAGTTCTAGAGTTTCTTTTTGAGACCTGATTTCTCATACCGAAAATCTAGGTTGCAGCATTTATCTTCATTGAGTTGGTAGCTTTTCCTCTATCCTGCGGGATTGTCCTCGATCTATGTACGGTTTGGTTATTCCGCGAGGCAAACCTTGCATCTCGTGTAGGATTCTTTGTCCAGGCACCCTTGACTGCTATCTTTTACCATTGGGTAGCCGGCACAATGTTTATGTATATATTTTTACCTTATCATATCTTGACTTATTATTGACCGTTTAATAGGTATGCATTTGCGGTCCTGTTGTCAGGATGTAGGACTGTAATGCGCTCAGGAGCCATGTGGTTCATCAAGGATCCCCAGGATCAAAATTCTCATCCTATCAGGGATATCCTCGATCGACCAACACTCACTCAACTTAGAAAGATCTGTGTCAGTGGAGTGTTGTACTCGTGTGTCGTAGTTTGTGTGGTTGCTAGTGTGGCCGGTTTATTGCTTGTTGGCAGCAAGTCAATTTTGCCATTCCGATGGAAAAACAGGTAATTAGTATTGTCCTTATGGCGGAGTATTTTCCTGACAAAATGCAGGGAGCCGTTTTCCAACGTACCAGTTGACCTGTTGTTCCTACACCTCGTTTTACCATATACCATGCACTATTTCCGACCGAAGAAGGCCCTAAGGGAGTCGGCTACGATTCTATGGAAGGCGTTGGCCAGGAAACTTCGCCTAACTTCGTACTTTTTCGGGAGTCGTCATACTGAAGAGGAGTGTTCAAGGCAGTGGAGTTCACTTTTCCGCTATTCAGGGGAGAGCCAAAGTATTGCCGATGGAACTTTTCGTCGCGTCCCCGCTACCGACAACCTTTCTCTCCCACGCGACATGCGAGCCACCGTGCGCGTTACAGAGGACGGCAAGCCAGTGGACAGCGCAGCGAGTCAGCTCATGGAAGAGCAGAACGCAGAGGTTGAAAAGGCGAAAAGAAACTTGAAGGACGAGTTTATCGTAGTATACGTCCCTCCTGCCTTTGGATATCGCGTGCTCTGTTTCATTGCCTTGCTATGGGTGATCGGTGCTGTCCTGTTGGGTATCGCTATCGCTCTGCCTATCCTTCTTGGACGACGCTTTTTCGAATTCTTTACTACCCGAGACGTGCATGATGGTTACTCTCTTATCGCTGGGTTTTACCTACTCTGGGGATTCTACCTTATTGGATGTGCTATCGACCGTTTGGACAAAAATCGCCAGCGTTCATTAGGTGATCGAAATCGTGCCGACTTACCTGTGCTGGTTATCAAGCGCGGTCTACTCTGGGTCGCCAAATCCGCGTACATGGCTTTGTTCTTGGGCATAATTATACCCACACTTATTTCACTCGTAATCGACCTCTATGTCATTTTCCCGATCCGGTTCACCATTGATCCTCAATTGAGGCCCCGAGTGCGTGTTGTAGAAACTTGGGCGCTTGGGCTACTCTATGTGAAGATTGCAATGCACGCCAATCGCATACAGCCGGCTAACAGGATCTCGAGGGGTATCCAACACGTGAGTGGTTTTCGTATTATAGCTCGTTCCTCCCCACTTAGCGTTGGATTCGATTCACCCAGATTATGTTGAATGGTTGGACCAGAAGTGATCCCATGCAAGCTACTAAAGAGGTCATCGGACCCGTTGTTGGTGGCCTGGTTGGCATGATAGTATTCCCCGGTGCCGTTTTCCGTACCATGCAATATTGTATCCCGAACATGCCTCTAGATGATAGGTTCATCTGTAAGCTTTCATCATCTCGTATCCAGTTTTACGCTAAACGCATCTTTTATAGTTATGCACATTTACCCTGGAATATTTATGCTAGCTGGGCTCGTGCGCTCGGCAACTATAATCTACGGTCTTCTATCTTCGTGGTCGCAGTCTGTTCGCGACAAGGAATTCTTGGTTGAGATGCGCTTGCGTAACCATGAGCCGGAGAAGAGCAACAGCAAGGTGGAGGAAACGGAATTGGATGAGTGATCACTCGGAATGGATAGAACTTCTCTATGGGCGCGAGAACTATGTGTGGAAGTAGACGCATAATAGTTGTATCATCTCTTGGCATTTCGTTCATCACTATATCATGTACACCAACCAACTAATATTAATAACTAGTGTTTCTACTTGAACAA
>JABCKK010000135.1:0-15608 GCA_018221785.1 Calocybe gangraenosa
TTGGCTGGTGGGCTGACGAATAGACTCAAGATCACAAGGGGCTCTTCCTAGGGGGTGTTCTTCTAAGCTTACCCCCCACGCCACACTCCTTCCCTCCCATCAAGATTTATGGCACGATACCATGCGTCTCTCTTTTATAAAATCTTAACTACATAGGTGGATATTTGTAACGTGGCAATACAGTCATGCCTTTTTATTGGAAGATTTCGATCACATGAGCCCGCTAGCAGTCCAGTTGTACCGCCTTGGGAAGCCCGTATGTATCCAGCGAATCGACGAACTTCATGAACGATAAAGGATATCTACACTGGTCCAGCCATGATCGTTCTATCTTCCTTCACTCATACGTGCTTACTTAAAGGCTACGGGCATGGACAACCCTTATTGGCGGGTTAGTTAACATTCACGTGAGCAGTGACAATGTACGCGCAATAGTTTTCTTGCCATCGCCACAGCTGCAAATGCGCTACATCATACTCGTTCCGTTGCCCTGATGACTAGGATCACTACACTCAGGCTGGTGTTGCAACAGCCTCTCAAATTAGCTGGATTCAAGAAGTGTTTGTTGTGCTCTTAACAGGGATGATTGGCGGCAAGCTGTTAGATATGGGTTACTTCCAGGCAACGCTCCCGGTTGGCTCCCTGTTCCACGTCTTTCAGTCCGTAGACTACCCTGTTTTCTTAAAGACTGCCTTCAACTAACTAGATCCCTCAGCATATTTATGATTTCGCTGGCACATCATGACAAATATTATCAGATCTACCTCTCTCAGGGCTCTGGGTTGGGTATCAGTTCAGGCCTGTGCCATGCCTTGCAATCCAGGGCCAGCACTAAAAAAAGCCGAGCTTTGGCAATGGGTTTTGTTGGGGGCGGTAAATTCATTTCACTATGTCTCTCCCATTCCAAGTCTCTACAAGTAATCCTACAGGCTCGAGTATCGGCGGCATTGTGTTCCCAATCATGCTCAACCAGCTACTTAAGAGTTCCATAGGCTTTGTGTGGGGCGTACGAGCTTCGGGGTCCTTAGCCTTTGGTTTTCTTTTCTTGGACAGTATCTCGATGAGCGAGAATCCTACTATACAAGCCATTCCAAAGCCCAAACCAGATATCAAATCCATACTAACAGATCTTCCCTTTCTGCTTGCCGGTTTTGTGTTTTTTTTTTTACTGCAGTAAAAAACGATTCTGAGCCCTATACCTAGGCGTATGCCTGTAACTTTGAGCATCTTCTTCCCCTGTACGTTTGTTTCTACCCATTGTGACGACTTTGTGGTATTGACCTTCAGTAATGATTTTTATACACAACCATGTGCTATTCTCCACGCAGTGGATCCTAATACTGCATTTTTTATGGTATGCATATATCCTGGTCTTCCTTGCTTCTTGCCCGCCTCTCTATATAAGCTTTTAACAATCAACGCAGCATCCGTTCTAGGGCGAACTATTCCGGCGAAGTATGCTGACAGATTTGGCCCATTCAATCTATTCATTCCCGCGTGTTTTGCGTCCACGCCCTTATTTCAGAAGTGCTCGGACTGAAATCTTCAAGGTCCATAATCGTATTTTGCATCCTGTATGGCATTTTCTCCTCAAGCGGTCTACTCCGGCGTCGCTAATACGACAAACTGCCAGTCTTCTCACTTGCTGGTCCCTGCCGTGATCCTAGTGAGTTTGGGTCAGTATTCATGGTCGCCATCTACTTCTCTTCATAACTCGTACACCACTACAAACCCAGAGTGAGAATTGACGTTAGATATACCTGCACAGCGCTTAGAGCGCTCACCAGAAATCCAATCAATGGCGCACTTCTAAGACCTCAATTCTTCTAGTAGAAGGCATGCTTGTTCAACAGTGTAAGTTCCTAGTTTACTAGTAGTAGCATGCCAGATGTGCATCAAACAAAAGGGCACATCTTTCCTCTAGTGATAACTTATTCGTGCTTTCCTATTGGTGTTCCCGGTATCGACAGAATTGTTCATAATCTAACAGATTGTTGCAGCGTCCACGAATTGCTAGCCTCGAAGGCGCCAGTTCCCTGATGATCAAGTTCAACCGCACCTGGAATCACCTTGTCACCTGCTTGAAAGTAAGATCGCCCTGTTTGCGGCCACATTTGGGCGAAAGTCTCCACCAATTGTAAATAACTGTAAATAGTCTCCTTCCTTTTTTCAGTGCACAACATCTGACTGTTTCATTCATTAATTTCGCTCCAACGCAAGGTGCTTTGTTGCCGTATCAGCGGCAACCACTGGTACCTATATCACGAGTTTTATTGGCAGGTTCTTTCCGGCCTTGTGGAAAGTGTGTCGTACAAGAATAGCCTACGATTCCCACAGAAGTCATGCTTTCATCGTAAGCACAGAACCATGGGACCAGATGGAATCTACGGGCTACACTACTTCCCCTGAAGAGATGCCGTCATGATTCCTTGGTGCCCATACTTCAAGTTCACATGGTCTCATTGACAGGGAAGAAAGGAAGCGGCAATGATGACACACTAGGTCGTCAGCCTGAAAGCATGTCACACGACCTAGGAACGCTGATCTTAGTATGCAAGCCCCACCAGTCTTGCCACCGCCTTGTGGTGACTTCCGGAAGCTATTCGAGCCTCCAGGTACAGCGATTATGCACTAAATTGAGTAAGACTCGAGTTGATGACGCCCTCAGAGTTGAACAGAACGCTATATAATCAACAGACGAAGGCTATATTTCAATGTGTAAAATAGTTTGTGCACTCTATATCATCTTGTGGGCAAAGTCATGGTATATAGGATAATAACAAAATCAAAATTCAGCCCCTAGATTTGATCCTTTGGTTTAAGCTGATGGGAGGTGACTGCAACCTGAACAGCAATGGCGTTTTCCGGCTATATAGGTGAAGTCGAGTCAGCAGAAGATGGAGAAGACCAGGTTCAGGGCCAACCTTTCCAGATTGGTTGCGCACAAAGCTAGATTCCATAGTGTATACGTGGTCTATATTGACACCCTGTAGACTTTTTCTAGCATTCAAGCTACAAATGCTGTTATAGCCTATAGAGGTTTGAATATCACAAAAGGACTTACGAAACAAGCAGCGAATTGGAGTAAACTGTCCTATAGGCTGAGTAAATAGCAAGAACCTCAGTGTTTTTACGCACATTTCGGAAGTGGCAGACAAAAAGCCACCCAAATGACTGTGATAATTTAATCAGTCGAAATGAAATGTATGGGTGGTCAAAGAAGCGACAGACAATTTTTGTCCCATGTTAGTCCAAACTATCAAGTATTCAGGCAGTGATTTTTTTAGGTTCGCAGGTTGAGTTAACCTACACTGATTGCTAAAGCCACCGCAACTGCGCTTTAAGAAAGTATTTGAGTATGAGTGAAAATGATACAGGGTGTGGAAATCACCAGCTAATCATACCAGTTCCTATAAAAGATGTCAGAGGAACAAGATGGCGGGGGTTTGAAGCGCAGCTCACCACTATACCACATCACAATTCGGTCCAAAAAACTCGATGATCTGTCAATTCATAAAAGAGGTGTAAACGGGCTTGGAAAGGGCTCGAATTCGTAGATAACTTACTGGTACAAGTCCGAATGGCGCTGCTCATACCAGTCGACACAAAGTGCGAGTGTCATAATACAACTCTCCGAAGCAGCTTCAAAGCGAAAGCTAAAAAGATGTGAACTCATGAGAAATAGATCACATACTAACGGCCCAAATGGCGGTAATATCAGACATATGGCGCATAACAAGGTCACCAAGTGACGACGAGCCTGTGATAAAAACCGCAAGCACAATGCAGAGAACAGCACGCGCGAGCAGCATTACGTGAAGGACAGCAGCGATTGCTTTCTGCTTTCGAGCACTCCAGAGCCGATAATTATAAAATCCCTGTCAAATCTCCACGTGTTTGCAAGCCTTCATAATGTCGCAACCTTTGAACACGTTACCTGTACTGTGACCGTGCATATACCATTGCAAATAACAACCCCAGCAGCACTTCCCAGCACATGAGAGCCAGTGAGAACGCCGACGGGGTTGCTGTGTGATACAATGGTCATAGCATATACAAGATATGAGCTGCAGAGCTGGTGTGCGAGATCAGTGAACCTTGTAGCCGCAACACATTGGTAAGATAATCTGTCAATAAAAAGAGATACGCTATTACCATAACGATGAGACCTATTGGATAGCACAAGCTTACATCGAGTCCTTTGGAAATTTATGAGTGACTCACCAGAGCCCGTATGATGCGTGGATCATCGCTGAAGTCTTGCAAATAGAGATATGTCTGTGATATTTTGTCACTCTGTCTTTGAAAGCAGGGTTACAAGAATTCGTACTTGTGCAGTATTCACCCCAAACAAGAAACACGAGGCAATAAATCCAATTTGAAACGGGCCTATGATAGCATCCAGGCTAAGGAGGTCCATAGCTATGTAGTCAGTTGCTGGGGTAGAGGTAAGACCCTTGAAAACATGGGCTGTTATTATCTAGTAGCTCTCAATCAGTGCTCATCACAAGCTACTAAGTTGGTAAGGAATCTGAAACATTGCGAGATCAAGAGGATGTGCAAGAAGTGCCCTTTGGGAGAGAACCGGAATCAGAAGCCCTAGGTCACATTCTGGTCTTGTTGGCTGGCTCCAGATTGGAGGCGACGAGAACCTGATCTGTTTCGTCCATTTCTAGTAGCGCCGTAGTGTGGTATAAGCCCCATCAAGATAAGAAGGTGTTCGCTACATTCATTGCTTGGACCTCGGCGTTACATCTTACGTCTGGGTCCTTCGACAATCGCCTGCCGGATTTGGAAAAATCTCATTGAAATTTTGGTGATCAGATATTACAGCCGTTCTAGAACCGCGTTACAACCAGTGTGGTAGCAGCAAGCTGATGAACACGAAAGTTACCAGTGAACTGAGATGTTTATCACGCCATGTAAGACAGACCCCGATACCGCCGCGCCACTTGGGGTTATGGTGAGAAGATTACACTTGCGTCAATAAAAGGCAAATATTCACACGAGTATATGTAGTCACTAACTGACTGTTCTTGGCATTTGATGTAACAATTTGCTGAACACAACTCATTCCCAAACCAATTTCTACTATGGCGACTGAGGAGACGCTGCAGCACCATGTAAGTGTTTGACTTGTAGTAGGTTATGACTAGCAGTCACCGCAGATTGGACTAAGTTAGACATCACTGTGACGTTGTTTGTCATAAAAATAGCCACAAGCAAGCCCTGATCGAGATCATGAAGGCCAATGCTGCTTCTTGTTGATCGAGATAATTGAAGTGTGACTTGATCTGGAGAACTTGATCTCGGAGAATGGTGTGTTGCCGCTTATATTACTTGGCCATTAATGTGAGTCATCACGGTTTTTTGAGGCATTATTTCAACAAAAAAATGGAGAGATGGGGGTTAGCTATGTGCTAAGGTGGAACCACACAAGATCATTTTTGCAGGGACGATTTTTTATGATGTTACACATCGTAATCAGCACTCGATCCGTGGTTCGCTGTGTTCACTGCTGATGATCATAGGCAACGACCAAGGACTTGAATCATGATTCCCAGCTCCCAACATCACCGGCGCCGCTGATCGCAAGAAGCTTGCTCACATGAATGTGATAATACTTGCTTCTTTGTTCTCCCAGCAAGTAAGGATACTTTGCTACAACAGAATCTGATCAAGAATACCTCATGACAACCTACGGTCCTACACAGCTGCTCTTCGATCAACAGTGCCAATGATTTAACCAAATATGTGCCTCAGGTGCGTAGTTAAAACCAAGGCGATACAAGCGAAGGTGCTACATCTATTGTTACTTATCTGTTATCCACCAGATGTCAGATTCTCACAGTTCTCACTCTCTGAAGGCATGGGTTACACCAGAGAAGATACCAGAGCTTCCGACGCAAGTTCAGCAGCATGGTGCTATCGACTCGAGCTTTGATGGTGGTCCACGAGCATGGGCAACCCTTTTTGGCGGGTAAGTCGATATTCATGTGTAGCTCTGACATTGTTGACCGGACGTGTATTGCAGGTTCCTTGCCATTAATACGACGTTTGGCTATGCCGGTGCGTTCGGGGTCTACCAAGATGTCTACACTCGGGCTGGTGTTGCAACAGCGTCCCAAGTTAGTTGGATAGGCTCAACGCAAATTTTTCTCCTGCTAGCCGCAGGCATCATTGGTGGCAAGCTGTTAGATATGGGCCACTTCCGTCCAACGCTCCTTGTTGCCTCACTGCTCCAAGTCTTTTTGTTTGTGAACGCTTCTTTTCTGAGATGGTCATGTCCTGATCTGAATTATTAGTATTTTTATGATTTCGCTAGCACATCACGACAAATACTATCAGATTTACCTTGCTCAGGGCGTTGGATTGGGTATCAGTTCTGGCCTGATCTATGTGCCATGCCTTGCAATCCAGGGCCAGCACTGGAAAAAACGACGAGCTTTGGCCATGGGCTTTGTTGCGGCTGGTAAATTCATCTCACATCGCTTCTCCCCGCTTTAAGTCTTCACACATAACTCCACAGGCTCTGGAATTGGTGGCATTGTGTTTCCCATCATGCTTAACCAGCTATTCAAAAGCTCCGTGGGCTTTGCGTGGGGCGTGCGAGCTTCGGGATTTTTAGTCCTTGGTCTCCTTACTCTGAGCAATATCCTGATGAGCGAGAATCCCACCTTACAAGCTATTGCAAAGCCCAAACCGGATGTGAAATCTATATTGACAGATCTTCCGTTTATGCTTGTTAGTTTTGCGTGAGTTTCCCATTTCTCTTACTGAATTATAAAACCGACTGAGCTTGATGCCTAGAGGTCTATTTATGAATTTGAGCGCTTTCTTCCCGTGTAATCATTCCCTACCAAAATGATGGCTTCATGGTACTGACCTCTATGACAGATTTCTACACACAGCTATATGCTATTCTCCATACGGTCGACCCCAATACTGCATTCTATATGGTATGTGTAACATGAATAATAACCCTCGTCTTCCTCGCTTCTAACCCACCTCTATATAAGCTTGCGACCATCAATGCAGCATCGGTCCTGGGGCGAACTATTCCGGCATACTATGCCGACAGATTTGGCCCACTCAATCTACTCATTCCGACGTGTTTGGGATCTGCCGTTCTCGTCCTCGCAATGCTCGGACTGAAGTCTTCAACATCCATCATTGTATTTTGCATTTTATATGGCTTTTTTTCTGGCGCTGGTGCGTATTCCTCAAGTCGTTGATCCAGCATTGCTAATGCAACAGATGACATCACCAGTTTTTTCACTCACCAGTCCAGTCATGGCGAGCTTGTGCCGCGATCCTGCTGAGTTTGGGTCAGTATTCATAATCAACACCTGTTTTGTTCTATCACTCATACCACTGCGAATCTAGGGTGAGATTTGGCATTGGCTATGCCTGTACGGCCCTCGGAGCGCTCGCCGGAAACCCAATCAGTGGCGCTCTTTTGGGACCTCAATATGACTGGTGGAAGGCATGCGTGTTCAATAGCGTGGGTTCTTGTTACTGATTTGCACCACATCAACCTGACTGAGTTTATCTGGATGCGACGCACACAGATCATGATGCTTGGAGGCGTGTCTTTGCTGATAATAGCACGCCAGATGTATGTCAAACAAAAGCGCACATCTTTCCTCTAAATACAATGACTTATCCATGTCCTACTATTTGTATTCGTATCGGCAGAATCATCCATAATATATCAGACTGCTTTGCAACCGCCATTCTTAGTCTCGGCGCCACTACCCTGATGATGATCAAGTCGAACCGCATTCACAATACGTATGTGACGAGCTGTCGTCAGCAGGCTCATTTCATTTCATCTCGACAGCCAAACTTCGTTATCTCGCAATATCCACGTATGAATGCCTTGGGGAAGCTCAGGCGTACATCGGCGTACATCGGGGGAAAACCTTTTCTTTCTGTCACCAGCATTTCAACGAACAACCGGCAGGCCTTATAAGTTGCAACGCTTCAATGTGGTCGGGGTTTGGGCTCATATATAAGGGAGGAGATGTACCACAGAAGGGGAAGAGAATAATCAGTCGCTACGTCACTAATTGCGAACCAAATCTGTCTTGATGTGGGGAGTAAAGCATGGTATTAGCCTTCCATGAACGAACTCTCTGTATGTGGTTCTTGCTCTTCGTCATCAAATATCTTAGCTTTGCCCCTTCTCGCGCTCCCCCTCCCTACTTGAGTCTCAGTTTGAACATTTGGCCGAAACCTATGTCTTCGCTGAAGTCGCCAAAAATTGCGTGGAAACTTTGTGTGGAAGTCGTACATGTCATTATTTTCATGGAACATGAAAGAGACAACGGCGTGCACACTGAACGCAGGTGGCGACGATGTCACCAGTAACCGAGAACAAATTCTCATACGCCCCTTGAGAGATCCCGTCATGATTCCTTGGTGCCCATACTTCAAGTTCACATGGTCTCATTGACAGGGGAGAATGGCAGCAATGACGACACACCAGGGTCTCTAGACTGATTGTGACAACAACATTGGAAGCACGTCACCCGACCTAGGAACACTGATCTCTGCGTGTAAGTGTAAGCCCCTCCAGTCTCTGCCACCATCTTCTAGTGACTTCCGGAAACCATTCAAGCCTCCAGGTGTATATATCCTCTAAAGATGATAATTCATCTGTGCCCCTATATTTCTCAGCAAACAAACTGTCTGTAATCTATCGCTTTGTGATGCCCACATTCATAGCTGATTTAAGAGTGCTAATTGCCCGATGATCAGTCCAGCTGTGTGCTCAACATCGGTATCATAAATTCATCAGTATGTTCCTCTGCGAATCCGTAGTCTTTTTATCGTGCCTTTTGCTTATGGGAATGCGTGTTGGAAGCTCACGCGTAAATTCTTCTGGGCAGAAATCTTTGGTCGTGAAGTGTTCTGCCTTCAGCCCAAGATGGTCGACATTAGGTTTGACCTACACCGTAAAGCAAGTGTGGAAGGGCATCTTGGACCTTAGTTGACGCACAGCCGACCCATTAGCAAACACAACTAGGTCAAGTAGAATTAAATTTGTGGTGCGTATATGATTCAGAGTAACAAATGGGCAGACCACTATCTTTGTATGATCATTCTCTGTAGGAAAAACGCTGTAAACGAGCATAAAAATGAAATGGATTCAGGGAGATGACACGCACAGGTTGATGTAATGCAGTCGAGCTGATTGTGACTGACAACCACAACACAGACGCAGGTCGCACAGCATTGGAAAATGGATGAAAAGAGTTTTTTTTTGCCACCATCTTCTGGTGAGTTCAGAGGTCATCCAAATAATCTAGTCTTGGGATGTCTTCACTCAGAGCACACAAGAAGTGAATCAGAAAGACTCGAGTTGGTCACACTCTCAATGTTGATGGACATGCCACCCAGGCCCACCCATCAGAGGCAATAGGAACACAGGATGCAGTCAAATAATTTGGTCTATATCACACACTTGTGTCTATACTAATGACATGTGAAATAACGCACAGGGGCAGGTTCAGCTTGACCCTTTATTTCCAATAGATCCGAAGCGGCTGCAACTTGAATAGCAATGGCGTTATCCTGCTATGTAAGTAGCAGAGGTTAGCAAACGCAGAGGACAGGAAGAGTTGGGGACAAGACAACCTTTTCAGATCGGTTCAACTCAGAGCGAGGTTCCATATTGATTACTTCGCTCAACATGACACCCTGCAGACTTTTTCTAGCGTTCAACCTGCTGAGGTCGTTACAGGTATAGGCTTGACTAGTTTAATGGGACTCACGAGACGAGTAGCGAATTGGAGTAGCCTGTCATACAGGTTGAGCAAATATCAATATTCTTGGCTTTGTTTTACGCACATTCTGGAAGCGGTAGATAGAAAGCTATCCAAATGACTGTAGTATGATAAATCAGTCGGAATGCCCAGCACTTCGATGAAAAATGACAAACAATTTTTATCCCATGTAAGGCCATACTATCATGTATTCAACTTATTGTCATCCTCAAAGCAATCCGAGTCCACTCACACTGACTGTTAAAGCTACCGCAGCCACACTTTGGTAAATAGCTTTGGTAAGCCACATGAAAATGATACAATATGGAGCTCACAAGCCAATCATACCAGTCCCTTGTGAAAGATTAGAGAAAAGAATCGTTAGGCTTTCCAAAAAGTTACTCACCACTACACCACATGATGAGCCGGTCAAACCAATTCGATGATCTGTGAATTTGTTGGAATTATGAACAAGCTTGGAAAGGCCAGAACCGAGCATAGGTATCTTACTGGTACAAGTCCGTATGGCGCTGGTCATACCAGTCAAGGCAAAGTGCAAGCATCATGATCAAACTTTCAGCTGCACCTATAGAGCATAATTCATGAAAGACATGAACTCAAAAGAGATGAATCACATACCAATGACCCAAACGGCGAGAACTGTAAACGTGTAGTGGTTGAGGAAATAGTCAAGTGTGTGCGAGGATGCAATATCAACCACAAGAAGTAGAGCAAGAGCCCCACGCGCAAACAACAATATGTGGAGAATAGTGGCAACTACTTTCTGCTTCCGAGCACTCCAGAGTCGATAATTGTAAAACCCCTATCAAAGCCCCAAATGTTTGTGTAAACTTCGCACATAACAATGGACGGATGGGTTTAACCCACCTGTACTATGATTGTGCACATCTGAGCACAAATAATGAGGGCAGTAGCACCCTTCGTCATTTGAGGGTTACCAAGAATGTTGCCAAGGTTGTTGTTTGACGGAACGGTTACAATATAAACTATATATGTACAGCAGATATGATGTGCGAGTTCAGAGAACCTCATATCCACAATACACTGGTAAGATGTTATTCCGGAAAAAAGGTGTAGTAGAAGTACCATAATAGTGCAACCTATACAATATCAAAGATCACATTGAGCTACTTTGATTTCTGTATAAAACACACCAGAGCCCGTATGATATGTGGATCATCATCAAAATCTTGCAGATAGAGATATGTCTGGGCTTTATTATCAGTTCGTCTGTAGCTTACAGAAAGCAGAGTCATGAGCACTCATACTTGCACAGTGGTCAACCCAAACAAGAAAGACTCAGCAGTGAATCCGATTTGGAACGGTCCCAGCATGAGATCCAAGTCTTGAAAATGCATAAGCTATGGTGATTTGCCGTGGCACAATTGCAAAGCTGAAGTGGTGTAATGTTAAGGTGTGGTTCGTGCAAGGGCTTTTAACAGTTCTCAATTGTTGTTATCACAAGCGACTGAACTGGGAAAGAATACAAGAGACTGCGAAATCAAGAAGATGAACAAGAGCCCTAGCCGTTGGGGTCCACTGAGAGTGAAGTGCCAGGAGTCCTGTATCACATTATGTTCTTGTCAGCAGACAAGGTCTTGGAAGCTATGGGTATTGTTCCGAGTTTTTTTGATGGAGTGAGGTTCTTTGGCCTACCAGTCTTTGGCCAACCAGTAGTGCGGGAAAAATCTAACAAATACATATCATAGAGCTCGAAGGCAGATCATGTTGATCTTCGGCACTGGTCGGCATGTAGATACTCAGGCGAAGGCGAAAGAATTAAACGGATGCTTCTTCAATCATCATGAGAAGCATTGAGCTTCATGAACTGATCGGAAGCAGTTCTTCTGAAGGCAGTGCTACATAGTTCTGTATGTGCATCATGAAGTTGTTCCGTCTGGCTGTTCACTGGGGAACAGCATGTTGGTGAATTGTTTATCATTGTTGAATGTACTAGATCCTAGCTTGGCAGGTTCGAAGGCGCCTCCATAGGATAGGAAAGCTACGGATAGCTCGGGTTGAATTTACTTGAGAGTTGCAGTGATCTTTATGTGAGGTATTGCATGACCTTCGTGTGAGGTATCGCATGGTCTTCGTGTGAGGATTGCATGACCTTCGTGTGAAGACCTTTCGAACGTTAGGTAAGAAGCTGCGTGGCGTCATGAAATCCATCCATACTGGCATCATCAACATCAATGGTTTTGAAACCGGTATTTAATGCCGTCTGATCACTTCCTTTAGTCCATGTGGCTCACAAGAAAACCACTGCAATTGTACTGTTTTTGGTTCATTTGTTTCGTATAGGATTCAGGAGCAACTACAAGAAGCACGGTCACACACCAGGTTCTGTTCTCCCAGTAGGCCTGCGTGTATACCTATCTATGGCAGAATCTGGTCATCTTGTGTCGAGGCGTTTGCGGCTGCTCTTCGATTCCACGCCATGTGCGCATAGTTAAAAGGCGGTACAAGAGATTGTACTGCACCTACCCACCCCTGTCCACCAGATGCAAGATTCTCGATATCCACGCTCTCTAGAGGCCTATGCTACGACACTAAATAGGTCGGAGCTTGCAGTGGACCCACAGTTAGTTGACTCTATCAATGATTCAGTCTTTGATGGTGGTCCAAGAGCATGGGCAACCCTTATTGGCGGGTTAGTTGAAACCCAAGCGTGAACTTTGTCCCCATTACTAAACAGGATGTGTGACACAGGTTTCTTGCCATCACCACAACGTTTGGATATTCCAATGCGTTTGGCGTCTACCAGGATGTTTACACCCGTGCTGGTGTCGCAACAGCCTCCCAGATTAGCTGGATAGGCTCAACACAAGTTTTTCTTATGCTAGCTGCAGGGATGATTGGTGGCAAGTTGTTGGATATGGGACACTTCCGCCCAACGCTCTTTTTTGGCTCGCTGCTTTACGTTTTTTCGTCCGTAGAAAACTTTTTTTTCAAAGAGCGCCTTCATCTGACTAGATCCCTCAGTATCTTCATGATTTCACTGGCACATCATGACAAATATTATCAGATCTACCTCTCTCAGGGCCTTGCATCGGGTATCGGATCCGGCCTGGTCTATGTGCCATGCCTTGCAATCCAGGGCCAGCATTGGAAGAAAAGGCGGGCTTTGGCAATGGGTTTTGTTGTGGCTGGTACAGCTATCTCGCTCAGCTTTGATGCTTTTTCTTACAAATGACCCACAGGTTCGGGTATTGGTGGCATTATATTTCCCATCATGCTCAACCAGCTGTTCAAAAGCTCTGTAGGCTTTGTATGGGGTGTGCGAGCTTCTGGATTTTTAGCCCTTGGCCTTCTTGTCCTGAGCAACATCTTAATGAGCGAAAATCCCACTTTACAAGCCATTCCAAAGCCCAAACCAGACATCAAATCCATATTGGCAGATCTTCCATTTATGCTTGTCAGCTTTGCGTCAGTACTCTATTTTATTTCGTTCTGCACTGATTTTGAGTTCCATACCTAGATGTCTTCCAATGACTTTGGGTATTTTCTTCCCATGTACGTGTATACTAAATATAATGGTGAGAATCTCTATGTACTTACCCCCATGAAAGTTTTCTACTCGCAGCTATATGCTGTTCTCCATGCAGTAGATCCTAATACTGCTTTCTATATGGTATGTATACCCCCTCTCTTCCCTTGCTTTTGACCCAACCGTATATAAGCTTGCCATCCTCAACGCAGCGTCAGTCCTGGGGCGAACTATTCCGGCCTACTATGCCGATAGATTTGGCCCTTTCAACGTGTTTATTCCAGCATGTTTTGGGTCCGCCGTTCTTGCACTTGCAATGTTTGGGCTGGAGTCTTCGGCGTCCATAATCATATTTTGCATCTTGTACGGCTTTTTTTCTGGCGCATGTATGTATTTCCATGACCATCGACCTTAACGCTCCTAATGTGAGATACCACGTTACTAGTCTTTGCACTCGCTGGTCCACTCGCAGCCAGCTTGTGCCGCGACCCCAGTGAGTTTGGGTCAGTACTCACAATTACTACCCCTTCCTCCATTCCATCACTCATACCACTGCAAATTCAGGGTGAGGATTGGCGTCGGATTTGCTTGTACGGCGCTTGGAGCGCTCACCGGGAGTCCAATCAGCGGTGCACTTTTAGGACCTCGATTCCTCTGGTGGAAGGCATGCGTGTTCAATAGTGTGAGCCCTATCATTATGTTATTCATCAACCAAAACAATTTAATTTGAATTAATCATACTCAGGTCGTGATGTTTGTAGCTGTGTGCTTGCTAGTAGCAGCACGCCAGATGTATGTCAAACGGAAGGGGACGTCTTTCCTCTAAAAAAAAAAGCGATGACCCATTCATGCTCTACCATTTGTAATAAATCGTCTGTAATCTATTTAAGTGTTTTACACTACTTTGCGACATCCAAATTAGTGAAGCTGCTACTGCCCCAATGATTCTATCCAACTAAGTTCGCGAAGTCCATGTTAGAGGTGTTGTAGGCAAGTTCTTTCCACCCCTCACACAAACAGCATATGGCTTTCAACTAGTGGGTAACCTGCTGCGTGTTATTTCTTCCCGCTGCCTTCCCCTCTCTTCTTCGCCGTCGTTGCTTTTCTATCTTTTGCTTAATTCTTCTGCCCCTCCATACTCTCAGCCTCAGCTCACCTTTCTGATCGAAATTCATGTCTTCGCTGAAATCGCCAAACTGTTTGTGGTACACTTTCCATGGCCGCCATCGGAGACCCCGCAACGAGCGCCACATTTGTCCTTACGTGAACTCGTAACGCCAACCCGTGCCAGCTTCAGGCGGGCCGTCAATGATACAGCTAACTCCTGGTATTTATGCCATCATAGCGCTCACAGCGCGTCTATGCCATAGAGCGTAAAACTTTGAGGAATAAGGTAAGTTATTTTCTCCCTGGCTGGCCCTGGCTGGATAAACTATCTGAGCCTCAATATCGTCTACAGTCAACATATCAAATACAACGCCCTCCGCATTGGGAGGCTTATACCGTCCCAAGCTATGAGAATAGGCTATAGAGTTAGATCAGAGGTGTGGCATGACATCTCCGACGCAAGTGAGATAAATCCAGTATCAGAGCAGAAAGGTGTTGGGAATCTAAAAGACGGGGGCACTACGGCCCAGCTCGTTGAACTGTACCGATTTACTTTCACACCTATGGTTCATGTAAGCAGACAGTGTTGCGTTAATTACGAACATTTGTGTTCGTATACAGACTGTTACCAAAATTGATCTCATTAGGCCTTTGTCAAACTACAATGCGAATTGCACCTGCTTTTTGACCGCATGCATCACATCAAACATATGCTCTGGATGCTAGATGTATAGTCAAATGCAAGGCCGATCCATTCTGCATCTATTGGCTCCAGTCCACGGCATAAGTACAACGTTGATGCAGGATCCTCTCACTCGGATTTGAGGCCTAGTGCCGCATTAGATACAGACCAAGGATGCCTAACGACTGTCCTCTTCTCTTCTCGCAATACTTTTAAGCACTTGGATATTACTACTTCGACAGAGGTGTACATCACTTTGAAGGCCTAGTATACATTTAGCGTAGTGGATGGACCACGCCACCCACTCTTCAAACCTATTAATGATCAACAGTTCCACGTGAACGCTTTCCTCCCCCCTCACCGGCTACTTCTCAGAGTCTGTTTCACGACTACTCTCACCAGAAGAAGACTCTTTAGGACGATCTAGGGCCAGCGATTTCTCTTGTTGAGAGTTCACTTGAAAATCCCGGCTGAATTGGATTTGAGTTGTGGCAGCTGTCCTGGCAAAACGCAGGCCGCCGGATTTCTGACCCGCCTC
>JABCKK010000136.1:0-15518 GCA_018221785.1 Calocybe gangraenosa
GTCACATCATTCTGTGACCTGCTGGCCGCCACTGTGCTGTCACAAAGGGTCCTGCCTCATGGTTAGGCCTCATGGTGCCACAAAGTGGTGCCACCTCTATAATAATGTGTAAGGTGCCAGCAAGCATGTTAAATGAGGGGTGATTGATAGGAGGGGTTCCTAGTGATGCCTTATGTGTTCAAATGGTGAGGTATACTGTTGTGGAAAGAGTGTGGTGAAGGAATGTGTGAATGTGGCAAAGATCAAAAGCGTGGGAAAGTGCGCCGCATAATAATAACTTGCCTATAACTTGGGAACAAGTAGGTTCCACAAGTTATGAAGGATACCAGTGAGTTTGTATGACAAATCTCTATTGAATGCGTCTGTCCAGGAGGTCAGGTGGTTGAGTTTGGTAGTCCCCTAACATCACTGCCTCTGCAAAGGCATGTCATGTTTATTGGTAGATAGAACATATGTAATATGATATGCATACAAGGTTAGAAACTTGTGTGCCAGCCCTTTGCCTTTAAAACTTCACCAATGCGCCCTTGCATCTGCCCTGTATGCTTCCTTATCTCTTCAATTGCCAGTTCATCCCAAACTTGCTGAACTGCGGTCCAAAGGGCATCGAGAGAGTTATGAGACCCAGGGATGTCTGCTACACAGTTTTTAAGGACCAGCCAAAGAGGTTCAATGGGGTTTAAATCAGGAGAAGATGGTGGGTGTTCAAGGTTTGTGATGCCAAGCTCACAACAGACATTTTTTGCTAGTGCACTGCTATGGCAGGGAGCCCTGTCTTCAACAACAAGCACCTCTCGACCCTCCTCTTCCTCTACCATATCCAAAAAAATTCTCAAAGGGCCTTGCAAGATCTGCTCTGCATAACGAGAGCCATTGAGTCCACCTCCCTTCTTCTTCCCAGTTGTTGTTGTCACCTCTGGGACAAGATTCAGCTGTATTATGGGCCCTTTATGGTTGTGAGTAATACATGCCCATGCCATTAATGATTCCCGACCACTTCTGAATGTGGGAGCTATGTGTACAGGGAGATACTCTTCACCTGGTAGCCTTGTAACCCTTGCATGGCTCAGGCGCTCACCCTGTTCAATTGATGTCTCATCTGTCCAGCAAATACCACTCCAGTCCTTCCCATTGTTCTCCCTTGCCCATCAAAGCCTTTTAGCAACTGCTTGCCAGCTCAAAAATGGTTTATGGCGTGCAACTCAGCAGTGATATCCAGCTTCATGTGCGGTCTTTCAAATTTGGCTTTCTGTAACACACTCTAACATCTTAGCAATGTCTGCATATGATGTAAAGTGGTTGTCACAAAGGGCCTTGATGATTCTGCGCCAAGTTCAGTCATTAATAAGGGGTGGACGACCGGAACGAGGAATAGAATGTCAAGTGTGATGCTTGAGTTCACGCTGGACAGTTTTCCAAGCAGCAGAGGCTGTACAGCCACCTACTTTTCTTGCAATATCATGATAAGAGTATTTTTTGTCTGTGAGAGCCAGAATACGGCCTCGTTTAGATGGTGTAAACTCAACAGCAGGATTGTGAGGCATGTGAGATGTATATATGCCAAAAAAAAATACACAAATGGAAATACATGTGACCCTGTGTTTCCATACTTTTGACAGGTACAAGTACATCAAGGGCTCAGGTTGGGATGTCAAGTTGAGGTCCCAAGTTGAGGGTTCAAGTTGGCTGTTTGAAATTGAGCTCCTGAGGCTGACTTCAAAAGCCCAACTTTGTGCCTCAATTTCAGCCTCAACTTGATTGAATTTCCTAATCTGGACAACCCCAATTTGTAGGTTGGGGCTCAAGTTTGCTGTGAGTTGTTCATCTTTGAACCACCCTATTGATAACACCACTGACCTAAGGGGACAAAAAGCCAGCCGCTCGCTGCGCTCGTCGAGTTGTTAGATTTTGTTGTTTGGTTGAACCAAACATCACTGATAAGGTGATAAGATAACAAATGACTCCTCGAGGGCAGGTCGTGGTTGGTTTAAGGAGCCTGGGCTAGAATCATGTTTCCTGGTGTCAATTGATTGAATTCATGATGTTTTATTATATGGTCATTCTACAGCTGGTGGTACATCATGAGGAAACATAAATTCAACAACCCCCATCTCTCCCACCTGCCACAGTTTGACAAATACCAAACCAGCTTCCTCTCCTATTGCAATAAATTCATCCAGTTTACGCTCCTTACTATTTAGCATGACCATCATGTCTAGGTCAAGGTTATATGGCCGGATGCGCCCTACACCATAATTTGGAAGTAACGGAGCTGGTGCCTGTTGGAAGGCCGAATCTAAATCTTCGTTGCAATCGGCATGTTGAAGAACATACTCCTCTGAAATTGATTGTCTCATTGGTGACTGTCTCTCATTCTACCAAAATACTATAACGCACGGATGAGGATGCGACTTGTTGCCTTGACTGCTTTGCAGATATTGCGAAGAATCTCGACACACTCCTTGGAAGGCCAGTCGTGTCTGATCAAAAGATCAAAATATCAGAATCCAAAAATTGTGCTAAGGCCGAGATTTACATGATGTGCTTCATCTAACACCAAATATATCAGATAAACCTCAATGGCAACAATGACAAGCAAGCCCCACATAGTATACATCACACCCCGGAATGGGTGGTTCAGTCAAAAAGTCTATCACCTTGAACTCGATTCGATTCTCGGCAATAGCCTCTGGACACTGATTGGGCCAAACCTCTGTTTGGGCTTGCTGGATTCGATCAGGTAGGTCCTGAAGCTTCAGTTGAAGTTGAGGGTAGGCCCGTGCTAGTTGAATGAGCATGTCACCAACACCACCACCAAGATCGCAAACAGTTGCTCCGGGACTTAAGCTCTCCCAAGGGAACTCTGTACATTTGACTCTATGACAATGAATTTCATCAATAGGACTAGAAACATACCTGAGATAACGCGATTCGCCTCGGTGACTTTGTTATAGCCTATCAGTCCGACCGCAAAGCGAGCACCTTGCATTGCGCCTTCTGGTGTGATCTGTAGGGCCATAATCAATGGAGTGTTGAAACGATTGTACAAGCAACGTACTCCTTCGTACCACTTGAAAAGACTTTCAGGCTGTCCGGTGGACTTGTTAAAAGGGGTATGGGTGGGGGAAAAGGAAGGCCCCCAATGAGGATCAGCAAGAACGTCAGCCAGATATACAGAAGCCTTCAGGTTTTCGTCGGTACTGTAAGCCAGTATAAGTGCATTTGAAGGCAAACGTAAATCTCGGCACCAACAAGTGAAGACCTATGCTGGATAGTGGATTTGTAGACAATAGCTGGATGCTAAGACGATTGTTCGCAAAAAAATCCTTTGATACTACATAGGAAATCATTAGCAATCATGAAAATGACGTAGCGAAACACTGAAAATGCTCACCCTCTCGAAAGACATGTTTAGAGGCCAGAAGGCGTAGAATTCGCCCTAGCTTCTCATGCTGGATGCCTGCTTTCCGTCCTGCTTCAGAGATATGCATACCTTGCGGTTTTTCCTGCAGTATATCGGATATCTTGAAATCAAGGACAACCTTTATACAAGCGGGCTCATAGATCTATTAATGAGTGGTTAGAGTACGAACATAATGGAATACCACATTTGTACCCAGTACCTGCATGAATTTCTGGAACATTGAAAAGAAGGTTAGCGAATCCCCACGAATACAATGGAAATATAATCACATTGAGCATGGTATGATGAGGGCGAGCAACTGTGGCAGCCAACTGTGCGCATGCGGCCTCAAGAATCTGAGTTGCTTCTCTCAGCTGAGGGGACTGAGCCGTCGAGTCGAGAGGATGAGGATTCAGATCGTTCAAAGACGGTACAAGCGGCCGCGAGCTCCGTGTGTGGATGGCCTCAATAGTCTTTGCAGCGTTCGTTATAAGGGCGACTAGTTCAGAGACCTGTCCATGGGGTTGGGACGCCATCGGTAGGTTTGCGGAGAGCTGTACATAACCCATCATGCATCATGATTCATTTATAAACCCGGCTATAGGAGGCATAAAAACCACGCGCGCAGCTGAGTTGATGATCTGGGCGCGATCGCATAACTGAAACATTATTAAACAAGATCCTGTTGAGAGCGGCAAGTGGCGCATCAGGATGTGGTGATGTGAAGTGAGAACATGTCATTTATTGGCGTGATACGTCTAATTCTAATTATAACACACAACTACTAGAAGATGTCCGACCGGCACAAAGGACAACTCGAGGAGTGACTGCTGTTGAACCACTTCGAAGGTTTCTCATCAATTGAAAAGGAAGACGAGACAAAATGACACATCGTACCTTGTATAAACAACCAGCATGGAAGCGATTCTTACACGTCCTGCATGGTTTCCGAGGAAGGCTACCATCCATTACGCTGATTATACTAGAAATGGTCTTTTGAACATTTCGTATTCGCGCAAGGTTCAGCTACTCACGAATAACATATTGCACACTCGACTTGACCTTGGAAATGCAATGTAACGTTTCTCTTGAACAAATTTAATCCATCAACAATCCTTCCATTCTACGACCTTCGTCAATGATGGCATTTCGTCAGCAAGCGAAATATATCTACCTGAGACCAGATTATCTGTTGCACAGCAAGTATCCAGGCTCTCCAACGATTCTCATCGACTCCGACCCGTTTCATGTCTTTAATTTCCATCTTATGTAGCGGCCAGTCGGGAGGAATTTTGAGCTTGATCTCTAGCTGATGTTCATCAACAGAGTATGACGCAGTGACTTCGTTTGCCGAGTTCGAGACCTTGATCGATAAGTTGTCATCGACCAAGATGGCTACAGCTTCAGGACTCTTGATATGGGCAAGTTCTGTCTGTATGATAACTGGGGAAAAGTGTTGTGACGTATAGTCGGTGATGGTCGACGACAGCTGGCGATCTTTACAGTCCAGGATCCAGGTGTGGATAAGCGACGGTATATTTAGAAGTGCTCGATAAAAAAGGTGCGCAGCCAAAACGGGAAGCCCGAAGTCAGAGCTTGCCTCAAAGTCTTCATGAACAGTTATGAACAGGTTTCAAATTACCAGACTGTCTTTGGTGACAACAACTCACGCTCGATATAAAAATCATCCACGGCCCACACTTCAAGCTTGAAAACTCTCAGTGGCCCCTGATCTAGCCGAAGAAGTGCCAGGATGGTCGGAATGAAGTGTGAAAGAA
The DNA here is from genome assembly GCA_018221785.1 of Calocybe gangraenosa. NCBI lineage: Eukaryota > Fungi > Basidiomycota > Agaricomycetes > Agaricales > Lyophyllaceae > Calocybe > Calocybe gangraenosa. The sequence goes on from JABCKK010000136.1 coordinate 5,182, forward strand.
CAACTTCTATGTTCCGCAGTTGTTCGATGTAACTTGATCGCACTCTTAGGCTCTGGAAGACTTGCTCGACCACCAACGCAATAATAGGGGTGAACAGGGAACGTACCGAATCTTGAAACAAATCAAAGAGGAGCATCCATGCAAGTAAGTAGCCAAACAGGTTCTATGCATCATATTAGCACTAGATATATATCGCGATAGGGTAAACTTACATGAGACTCCGATGTGGATTCCTCAGATGCAATAGTGTACTGCAAAATAGCAACGAGCTCCGCGGGGAGTTGTGCGACAAAGCTGGTTTCTGAATCAACAGCTGCCTCGATGACAAGATGTTCAGTGCGCTTTTGAGCCCCTGATTTCAAAAACTGATACCCCATTTTTTGAACATCAACCAATGGATCCATCACTAGATGACACATCTTTACTAACCATCAGCACAGGAATCCACTCTATACAAAGGAAAAGAGCGACTACCTTCGAGAAAGTGTTTTGATCAATCAAGAATGGTGGAAGGTTCTTGAGAATCGTGAGGTTGAGCCGACGGCAAGTCGAGCGCGGAACCGACACTTCATTATCATCTAGTCATAACAGCCCATATCAGAGATGGAAGATAAAAAAGGGACAGGAAAGTAAACCTAAAGGTGAGATCGCCAGATTCCTGACCAGGGTCAAGATGGGTACATTTCGTTCCTCCCAGTCGGCCCGTAATGATTTGTTGGTTGCCGCTAGGTCCTGAATCAAGACAATCAAACGCAGTGTTCTAGAAAGTGTTACGAGTGTTAGATCATCAGTGAATGACGAATTCTATGAGTGATGAGTTAACCTCATACTCTAAAGAACAAAGCCCGTACCTCAAGATTATTTTCTAAAATGTCAAACACGAGGTTCCAATGTGCGCCAGGTATGTCTTGGAGGATAGGAGCAAGATGATAGAATATCAGAGTAATTGCGCTTTCGACCTCCTCTTCAATATCGTCATCGGATGCGATCCATTGCTGACACGTCTTTGCAATATTTACGGCCCTCGGTTGAGGCAGAAACACGACATCCGACTCCGGATTAGGTGCACACGCTGCCAACTTTTGGAGTATGAGGAGCCCTTCCGTGTTTGCTTTCGAAGCAGGAACGCCTAGCAAGCTCGCAGCCAGTTCATTTCGGTATCTATCCAACTGAGCTGGCTCAGGTGCCAAGTTTGTAATAGTGTACACAACCGTCATAGAGGTTTGCGGAGCTGTTAGAACATCAACGTCCTATACAATATATGCCTTTCAATAGTGACGTGCCTTGGTGTTCCATCTTCCGTGCAAGTAGAAGCCACTCTTCAGCCTCACTCTTCGTGACCCCATGGAAGACATGCTGCAAGATATTGCGCAGGATGCGACTATTTCGAGCATTCTCCGTCTCCCGACATCGTTGAATGGCATCCACCAAGAACCAAGTCAAATCTCCCTGTACCTGCGGAGGCTTCCCAGACAACACCCCCAATAGCGCCATTTTCCTCCACTCATCGTCGCCCAAAGAAGTCAAGACATACGTCGTCACCTGCTCTATTTTTGAAACCAGATTCTCGAGGCCCTCATGAATCGCTTCGGCGCCAAAAACTTCATTTGGCACTCCTGGAACGTGGATAAAATCCTGCGCATACAATTTCAACGCTTGAAAGTGCCATAACGCCCACAGATTTTTCTTCGCGATTTGTCGATCATGTAGAACAGTCAAAAGAAGAGCATCTACAACACGAGCGTAGGTGGAAAAGCCATGACCATCAAAAGCCTCCGGGTTAATGGGGCGCTTCACAACTGTAGAGACTAGGTGTATCAAAGGTTCGACCACGGCAATACTTGGATGAATTGGGTCGGGTGAGAGCTGATCAAGCCATTCTTCGAACTCTTTCGGGGAAGGGAAGATGTCGGCCGGGAGGGTTAAATTAACTCCTGGAGGCAACCCCCACAGCATTTCAAGGACATCGCGAGGACTGTGTAAAGCATTATTTTGAGAAAACGAGGTCTTATATAACACAACTGAACGACTCACAACGGGCGAAGCTGAGTATCACACAAGATAACCCTGAGTTTCGTTTTGATACGCTCCAAAATCTCCTCCTGTCCTCTGTTTGGAGATTGTTGCCAACGATCCCAGATTTCTTTGGCTGTCCCAAACGCAGAGTGATCTTCCTGCGATTCATCGCCGCATACAGGTAGAAGATACGCTATGATAAAAACGTCGACAGCCACAGCGTCGAACTTGTGTTCCGGAAGATGACGAGGAGGATGCTGAGATAGAGCAGCGACTAAGCCTAACGGCTGCTCAAAGGTGCTGATAGGAAACTCCGGATCACGAAGGGCGATATCCACATGACGAGAGACCACAGCCTCGATACTCTGCAGGCAGCTTGCATACCCTTTCTCCGATAAGAAATAATCTATTGGCAACAATCGCTATCAGTATCCGACCGCGTGCTCTGTCCAAATATTCTTACCCGGATACTGCAGGATCCGCTGTACAAATGGGGTTTGAACATTGTCTCCTGCAAGTATCTGTGCCAAAAGATTCTCAACGAGTACATCCACCTCCCCAGCTCTTGGTTTCAGATTTTTGGGAAGCGTTTTCCCTTGAGCAGCATCCAACAACGGTGTTATGCATTGTTCGAAATCCTCCGGCTTCTGCGCGATATTCGACAGTAGCGAGTGCCAAAGCTGTAACGTTTGGGCGTTATCGTTCCGATGTGTTAGGTATGCTGGGAGTAACGATGATGACAGCCTCAAAAGAAGGGGCCCATGCTGAACCACCAGGTCATCTACCAGCTACATCTCCAATGAGACAAATTTTCATAAACCATATCACGCGAATAGTACTCACTTTCGCAAACACAGCATCAGAGAAAAGCCCATCCCTAAACCGGTCAAGCATGTTGACAAGCAGAGATGTACATTTCGTCAATTCAGCTTGACTCAGCTGCGCCGCGCTACTGTCGGACTGGACCCCACTAAGCATATCCGCACATGTGTTCAGAGAGGAAGTCAAGATAGACAACATCAAAGCGGAAGCAGCCTCTCGTAGTCCTGGAACATGTCTAAATTGATCATGGAAAGCCTTCAAAAAAACGGAAAGAAGAACTGGATGCGCATGATCTGACGCTCGGAGGGATACTGTAAGAGTGTCCCAGGAGGCACCAAATAAATCTTCACGGACTATTAAAACATTAGCTGGAAGTTATTAATATCACACGTACTTGAATCAACATCGTTGAGTGAAAGCAGCGTCTGCCCCACAAGCCTAGCAGCAGCCCTCTGTTCGATCTTCAACGTATTGTCGGCTACGCTCGTCCATACCTTCTCGATTTGTCCGCATACCAAGCTCTTGGGCACGTCCAAGTCGTTTGTACTCGTAGATCCTACTGATCTCTGGCCATTTCTAGCATCGTTCCGAAGGCGCTTAACCAAAAACACCACAGACTCAAGAAGCGACGACAGAAAGGCCCCCGATGTCGCCGATCGCTGAAGCGATGTAAAGGCTCTCGAATTCACAGCTTTCCAAAAGGAAGCGAAAAGGTCACTCAGAGGAGCTGAGGAGGAGGTGGACGAGACAAGAATCTGGGTTACTTGTATTAGGTATTCCCAAACGTGCCACTTGATTAACCTACTTACAGAAGACGGGATTGTGGACAGGATTATCACTACAGTTGGGTATCCTTGCAACGGGGACCCGGAACAACCCAGCTCCAAAAACTTCAAAAACTCGTGATAGGCAACCGACTGTACAGGACCGAGTGCGCGTTCTTTCTTTTGGTCTTCCTCGTCACTATCTTCCCCCTCACTAGCTTCGCTTTCTTCCTGCTTCGTATAATCATATGTTCGTTCCGCTTCCCATGCGTTGGGAAATTCTAGAGGAGTCATCGTCGTAAGCAAACGTATATGCGTAAATTGTAAACACACCTTTTAAAAACCTCAGCAAAGGCTGCCACATTATAGCATGAACCATCGGATCAGGCTCAACCCACGCCGACCGAAGAACAGCGACACTAAGAGTAGGCAATAGAGGCTCCAGACGAGCTTTTGGACCCGAAAGTAACGTCTGGACCACAGCCCAGGCAGCCTTTCGCGTGACGTGCTGGCCATATCCAAAGCTTTCACCGTCCACGAAGGGGCATTGTTCCGCGTGGTAAAGCGAGCTCCATAAACCTGGGTTTCGAAGGAAGTCAAGGAATGGCCCCTGTAAATCGAAGTGTGGGGATTCTATCGTACAGGCCATTAATTTAAGGAACGAATCTAAAGATGCTACGGTTACCTATTATCCATCTAAGCGCACCAAAACCCCCGACACGCAGCCTTGCTTTCCTGTCTTGTTCACTTTCCTCTAGTTCCTCAGCTTTAGAACGGGCAGCGGCGTCAGGCTCTTGTTTACGAGCATCCTTTTTATTGGGGGGCGGCGGCACCACAGGCTGGACTGGATTAAGGTATGTATACACTTCATTAGGATCCAAGATCGTGCGCTGAACAAACGAAGAAAGCAAATTGAGACGGTGTTCGTCCATGTTGAGCTTATCTTGACGGGAATCGGGAGAGACGATATCAATCCATGACTTGATAGCTGCAGTTGAAACCGACTTTTCGATATCGTAGGCTGCTATACACCATGTTCCAAGAATGGTCTCTATTTGGGATGCAGGTGCCGTTTCTCGAATAAATAAGAGGATCTGGTCACGAATTGAAAGGATTTGAAGAAACGAAAAGTGAGCTGTTGCTGCAAGCAGACGAACACGACGCGAGGAGTGTACAAACAGTGCTGGTAGATGATGAAGCTATGTATGAGTGTAATAAGTTAACCCGTAGGCTGATTGATTGATTATGGCTCACCCAAACAGGTAACATCTCGATTAAAATATCCACCAAGGATCCATCTTCACCCTCCTTCTGACTCTTATCAATCCAACCTGATTGTAATTCTTCTAGAGCACGAATTTTTGTAACATGCGCCTTTTTGTTGAAGCTACGAAGTACAACTAGAAGCTCTGGCGGTAAGCTGTGTACAAGCCCCGTCGTTTCCAAAGGATCGGTTTGAACTGGAGCAGGTTTTACAGGAGGTGTGTAAACCTTTACCCGTGGCTCCTTTTTCTTTTTAGCCTTTTGCTGTTTCGTGAGCTTGTTCTTATGAGTTGCCAACCACGCCTGTTCCTCTTCCTCAGTAGGTACGAATTTTTTTGCATGCTTTTTGCGGGTCGCTGACGTCGCTGAAGACTTTGTATTCTTTGGCATGCTAATCTATGAGACCGCTTATTAGAGTCGAGGGATGTGTGTTGGGAGATTAGCAGAGAGATCGTCAAGCGACCCTTAGATTACAGCACGTGTCGATGACATATGTCAGCATCTAACTTAAGCTACCCATTCCATCAACACATCATGCAATGACTGATTCCCATCTCCTATGAACTGTCATGGGCAGTCTCACCAACTCTGGTAGGCGAACCCCACTTTTGGTCCCAAGAGGTCTTCGAAGACGGCTGCTAAATGTGTTCATCTTTATCACCGTCGCCTATTTCTTCTGGGAACTGCTTGGGTTAATTCTTGGTGGATCTAGCAGGCGCCCTTCCATTTGGAGTGTCAGGAAATTCAAGGGAAAAAATCTGAGGGGTTGCTTTGGAAGGATCGACGACGAAACACCCATATCCGCTCGCCACATCTACTCACCCAACGGTCTACTTCACGTCGAACCTAATGGCATACACCCCATTCTCGAACTCATCAAAAAAGCAGACGCCGAATGGGAGAATAAAGTAGATAAAGCTAGCCGTACACTAGGCGAGGCCGTCGCAGAATACAACAGACGATACAAGAGGGATCCTCCGGCTGGTTTCGACGCTTGGTGAGTTATCCTCATATTAGATCTAATCCGTCATCAACGCTTTCGTTAGGTGGGACTTTGCCCAGCAAATGGAATCACAGCTCCCCGACGAATATGACACCATACATCGAGAACTAGAACCATTCTGGGGCATCGACCCTAAAGACCTAGCCGACATCCAAGCCGTCCAGGAAACCAAACCCGATTCCTTCACTCTCGCAAAAAACCAAACCCACGACACTAACCTCGTCGTCACAGCATTTTCAGATCCGGAAACCCGGGAACAAAGAGCTTTACTTCGCGGCCTTGAAGAGATTATATCTCTCCTTGACTCCGTGGAACCTGACCTACCCCCGTTTCGAGCTGTCTTTTCCCCTCACGAAACACCAACACTTTTATCTGACTATCATGTTAAGAAAGCGTACCTTGACGCAGCAGCGATGAACAAGTGTAATAGACATATTTGCTATATATCGACACAGGGGGTTCTAACCCTTTCTCTCAGATGTCAACCTTTCCACAATACCAACCCCACGAAAGCTCGGCTTTGCATCAGCCTGCGCCCCCGGATCTCCGGCCAGACTCACCGAAAACCCACTAGACCGATCCCGTCTTCCCCCCCCACGCCCCGAAAAGACTTTCATCTACAATCACCGTTTATCCATGGACCCATGCCAACACCCTCACCTCTTCCACCACCACACCCAATACGTATCACACGACACCGAACCTATTCCAGAATCACACATAGCCGCCCAATTCTCATATTCCACCACCCCTCTCTACAACAACATCCAACCACCCTCCTTCCTCGGATACAACCCGTCGTCCGCAGCCAGCACCTCGTCTCCCGAAAGCGACACACCTTGGGAGAACAAAACCGACGAACGCTTGATCTGGCGCGGGACCAATATAGGCATGAGGTACGATGATGAGACACGCTGGAGGCAGTCACAGCGCCCTGCTCTGATATCTTGGGCAAAAAATCTCAATGGGTCGGTCAACCTTCTGATACCCGGAAGCCTCGAAGATGAAGGTTGGCAGCGCGTAGGGTGGGGGACAAAAGTCAGGAAAGCCTTGATCAATCCCGCCATGTTTGATCTGGCATTTTCCGGAGAACCCTTGGGTTGCAATGTTCAGTACTGCCGCTACCTAGATACACAGTTCGAGTGGAGAAACTCTCCTCGGGTGACCGATAGCACGCAAACCCGAAATCACAAGTACATCCTCGACGTACGCCTTCGTGACCTGACTCTGCGGCGTTTAAAACTGAACCGAAACATAGATTGACGAAAAAGGGTGGTCAAAACAGTTCAAGCAGCTGATGATGTCCAATTCGCTTGTTTTTAAAGCAACGGCATACCCTGAATGGTAATTCATCATCCTCGTCATCACCAAACTACCCTCGACGTTGGTGTGCTAACTTGGGGTTCTTTCTTTTCAAGGTGGCTCGATAGATCCCAACCTTGGGTCCACTATGTACCTATCCAAACAGATTACTCCGACCTCCACGACTCCTACGTTTTCTTCCACGGAGGCCTCTACGGTGAAGGAAGCCATGATCACCTCGCAAAGAAAATAGCTTACGCCGGAAAGGAATGGATCACAAATTTCTGGAGGGAAGAAGATATGACGGTCTATTTTTTCAGGTTCGCCGCCTTCCTTTCTCTGATGCTCTGAACATGTTTGAGTGATGTTGCCTGAATAGGCTGTTATTGGAATATGCTCGAGTAATGAGTCCCAGTCGGACGTCGATGTCTTACACACCAAAATAATGTAGCCTATTGATACAATCTTAACGCTAGCACGCCCAAGGGCGGATGATACCAGATGACACCCTTGCTCACAAAGTACCACACTATACAAAGAATGCATGGGTCACCCGAGTTGGTAACGATACATCTGCGCACAGTTGTAACCTACTTAGCCTCCGCTGATGCTGTAGTCAACGCTTGTACATCTAAATGTCACGAAACGAAGCGCGGGTGCTGTATGAAGTCGGGTCAAGTCGAACGTCATCATTAGATATTGGACTACAGAGCTGCCGCATCCTCCGAACAGCCTCAATCACGGACACTCCGTATTGATCTACAAACCCTGCGTCAAGAACCTCTTTTCCAATGTTCTGAAAACCAGATACAACCCCACAGCAACACTAAAGCCCGTCAACACACCGATATCGCCTGTCCCTGCACGCGCGATGGGACCAATATACCAGACCTGGGACATTGAAGGAACGATAATCCCAAACGCCCCAGCGAACGCCAATACAGCGGCTATACCCATCGGCAATTCTCGTGGCTTATCCCAGGCTTCAATGTTGTATCGTTGAAAGTTGCGTCTTCGAAACACCAAGTGTTCTGTGATGACAATCGCCGCAAAGACAGTGGACCAGTAACCAATGATACCTACGCAGATAGCGTCGAACATCATCAGCGGTAGTCTTCCAGAAGATAGGAAAAGCGGACTAACTAAGAACGTTCACAAGTGTGCCATAAAAGCGCGTTGCGCCTACAATAGCGACGGGAATTAAGCTATGAATAAGTCAATACGACATTGACTCCCTTCATATACGTGTTTGCAACCTACATGGCTTCTGAAATGACCGCAAAGACATATCGAGGAACGCGAGCGAAAATCGGCGCAATTGACATGAAACTCATACCTATCCTCCGTAAGCCTAGAATCACAGCAAAAAGCTCTTATGTCCCTACCAAAGGTATACATCGTGGGGGCACACGCCGACGGAATAGAGAGGGAGATAAGCACCATCAGGAATTTTCCAAAACCACCAACTGGAGAAAGAACAGCAGCAATAAGTCCACCAACATTTTCGCCACCACTAAAGCCCTCATGCCATGACGGAACAGCTGGCGCCATTGCAGAGAATGCCGCCCCGAGCATGTGGCCGATGATCTACAAATAACATCAGATCAGATCTAAAATGCTACGTCAATAGTAGCGAAGCAGATAACGGTCTTACACTCGAGCAGAAGAAACCAAGGTAAGTGTAAGTGAAGATTCTCAAACTGAGATGGGATAAGTAAGGGAGTCAGTCATTGCAAGCTGGGGACAGAGTGAACACCTTGAACCACCTTGAAGCTTTAGCATTGTGATATACGCCGTAATCTGGAGTCATGGTACACCAGCTTATGATGCTAGATGCTATGAATGTCATGAAAGAAATGACTGATGATGCAGAGGGTGGTGGGTAAGACGGATAGTCTGATACTTTCAAGTGTTTTCCGCCGAGTCCCAGCATTACGATGAAGGCCACTACATTTGGAATCCAAGCTAAACTCTCATACCTACGCGAGAATAAATTGTCAAAAGTCCTGAAAAAGAAAGATCTCATTTGTCGCACCAATGTAGAACTCTGTACCCGAAAAATGTCACCTTCATGTCAAGTAAAATACGTTGTCATGAGTTTAGAACAGTGAGGGCTCACCACAAGAGACAAAACGCCGATGATGACAATCCCAGCTGTGTCGTCGAGACGGTCAGAAACGCTCGCAAGGGTCTGGCCCCCAATGATACAGTTAAGAATCAGAAATCCTTGCATGGAAATTACGTTAAGGATGCTTGGAATGACCGATCCGTAATACCTAAATAAGAAAAATATATATTAGCTCGAGCAAAGTCTTGTGGTTGGTCATTTATTGAGCCATACCCCCACGAAAACCGAGCTTGCACCATCCCTCGAGTGCCCATTTTCGGCCCAAACACGGCGCTGATAAGCAATTAGGTCTTGATCAGACTCTGCAAGCTATACCAAAAATCCGTACAACATGGCCGGCACGGCACAGGAGCTATTTATAACACGATGACGATATGCAAGCTGGAGAAATAAAACTGGGCGTACACAGCATCGACTAGTAAGATGATTACAAGTGAATCGCGGAGACCTAAGTTGAAAAAGGCAGGGCCGACAGAGCCGGTGCTGAAAGCCAGTATGTTGAAATTTGCTGAGAACCAGACAAAAAACATCTGATAGAGTCTTTTATCAAGTCGCTGCTCCACAGGAATCGGGGAAATTCTAATAAAACCATTTAGACTGGTACGACGATGATATTGCTCGATGGAATGCAGCTGACCCGTGTGTTTCGACCCCCCAGTGCAAGAGGAAGTCTGTGATTCTCTCAGAAAGCGGCTTTTGAACATTTGGCTTGGAGATGGTCGAGTCGTCCTCTGATTTGTAGTTAATTTGTGATGCTGGGGCCATCATATGCAGAGGTGAAGAAGTTGTAGTAGGGTATGTACATGTTTATGGAGTGTTATGAGAAAACTGACTCGAAGAAGCATTAATATACGCGTGATGCAATTGATTTGATGCAATTGATGGTAAAAGCTCTCCCATGCTGCCGTTCTTCACTTGAAAATGGCTCATGTATATAATCTAGTCAGCGCGTTCGCTGCGGGATATGCACAGCTAGCACAAGTCGATGCACATTGTACAGTCCACAGGCCTAGTGAAGAGGACTATGTGCACCTTATGC
>JABCKK010000137.1:0-15358 GCA_018221785.1 Calocybe gangraenosa
GTATGTATAAGTAGCGTATGTAGGCTAGATCGCTCCATTCAACATACGAAGTAACGAAAGGTTCCATGATCGAGGGTATCGTCACACGTCTAGGTCTCCTCCCCACATGTGCAGGAAACTTTACTATTTACAGAATATCATATTATAGCCGAATATGCAAGCATGAAAATCATACATCATACAAGCAAAGGGACACATATGCATTCTGTATTTTCACGTCTATATATACACAGTTCACAATTGGTGGATAAGGGCTAGGTTGTCTGGAAAGTCACGCTGTACAGTCTACACCGACTGAGCCTGCACGAACACTCGAGCAAAGGAGCGGAGGGGAAACGACAAGACGTCAAGATGGCACAGGACGGTGCTCATCATGAAGAACCATCACGATACTCATCAATTAATTTCCATGGTAACGATTGGCAATGACGGCATCAGGTGCGAGATGGGTTAATCTTTGGACACGATGGCGTCAGGGAGCTGAGTGACGGTTGGGTGGATGGACGGGAAGACGTGTACGTTGTTGGTTTCCAATACAAGTGCTAGATGGAACCCACTGATCGAGATGAAGAACGGAAGGGAAGTATGCACTAGGTGCATAGAACTAGCCACTCGGACGTCTAGCAGACAGATACGTTTCGTATGCGTATACGCGCCGCCGACAACTAGCTGGTGTGAACAACCAAGTAGTCGAGGGCGGGGGACAGATATAGATCTGTATCCGTTATATTGAAGTGGGCTGATGATAGGATGCTAGAACACCGTTACTCCTGACTGGGTACCGGCATACTGCGACTTCACATCATCCATATCCCCAGACTCGTCCTGGCTTTTATAATCGTAGTGCGACAAGCTCCCGAGATCACTTGCTCCAGTAACGGAGGCGGACCCGAAGGATGGGCGGCGCCTCAAGCGATCGCTTTGGGAGAAGGCCATACTCGCACTGTTACCCACGCCAACAACACTGCTACTATCCGTGACGCTAGGACCTGCATCCTGGGAAACGATGGATGAGGCGTAGCTGTAGGTGCTGCGCTTTCCACCGTTGACGCCACGGGGAATTCCGGCGCCGAAGGGACCTTGTGCACTAAACATAGGCAGACCAGAAGAATAGGTAGCCTGGGATCGAAGAGATTGTACATCAGAAGGAATATAACCCATAGCATCATGGGTACGATAGAAGCTTGCATCAAAGCGGCTCGGGGTACCTGAACGACGAGCAGTAGCTGTTCGAAAGACAAGGTTAGATACGACATGGGGTTACATGAAGAGGCTTACAGTCAACCATAAGACCTCCAGGTGCGGGGCTCAGGAAGTCTCGTGCACTCGTCTCATGGCGTCGGAACTGTTCCATTGACTTCACAAGTGTACGACGAGGCTTACTGAACTGGATCATGCTAGGTTGCAAGTTGTTCAGGGGACCCTCGACAAGACAAACTTTTTCTTTGTAGTGCGTGAGAAGGTAGTGCCACAATGGATGCTATTTAGAGTTATAATTAGCTGGGTCGTTTATATCTTGAACACAGAGGTACGGCTTACCTTGCTAAGCACTTTGGGATTTCCTAAAATTACCACTCCGTACTTCGCGCGGGTCAGTGCGACGTTCAGGCGACGCGGGTCGTTTAAGAAACCGATACCCTGGTGCTCGTTACTTCTGACACAGCTCAGGATGATATAGTCCTTTTCACGTCCCTGGAATGCGTCTACGCTAGCAACCTCAATCTCCTTGTAGAGATCTTTCTTCAGGGAACCATTGAATTGCATGTAGTTAACGATATAGGAGCGTTGGCCTTCATATGGTGTGACGACACCGATTTGACCAGGTACAACACCTGATTTGAAGAACTTCGTTACAATCTTCTCGACATTTGAGGCTTCAGTTCTGCATATATTGAGTAAATATTGAACAGAAGAGCCGACCTATAGACGAACCTATTCAAAAATGATGTCCCACTACTCGAGATCTCCTCCTGTCCCAAGTTTTGGTAGAAGAACATGGGAGTATCCGGAACAGGCCAGGGAAAGTCAACATTCTTCCGCAATCGTTCAGGAGCGGTAACACCGTTCTGCAAAGTACCCTCGTAAAACATATTCGAAGGAAATTCGGACAGGCATGGGTGCATGCGATATTGGACTTGTAAGCGAATAGGTCGATTGCCTAGCAAAACAAGACGTTCGAAGAGGGATTGCGTGAGGCCTGCTCGGGCGGCCTTCTTGTTCATGATAACCGGCCCAAGTTGCTACATCACCGTATTCAGTTTAATGATGGATAAAATAAGGAGGCGGGTACCTGGTGATCTCCAACAAGGACAACCTGCTTACATCCGAGTACTAGAGGAATCATGCACTCTGGAAAGGCAATGTTAGATCATACATCTCGTCCTAATAACAATAGGGCGCACCGGGTTCAGCAGCCTGTGTAGCCTCATCAATAAGGACCGTCCTAAACTTCAGCTTGCTCAGCCTTGGATCGCCCGCACCCACACAGGTACAGCAGATTACATCTGCAGCGCTTAAGATCTCCTTCTCACACTGTCGAATGAGTGTCTTGTATTTCCTTTCATCGTTGCTGCTCAATTCACCCTGCTCATTCTTGAGCATAATGAGTTTCTGCAGCTCCACATGCGTTGTGCTGTTCGCAACCTGCTGGTGCAGAGTCAGGAAGCTCACGCTGGAGTCAAGTGCTTCGCGCGATTTGGCTGTCAATCGTACGACCTTTAGCCCCGTGTTATGAATTTTCTCGGTGAGTTGATCGACTGCAACGTTGGAGGGTGCGCAAACAAGGACCTGCCCGGGATTCATCTTCGCAAGGTGATATACAATTGAAGCGGAGGTTACGGTCTTGCCCGTTCCTGGCGGGCCCTGAATCAAACTGATTGGTTTTTGTAACACACTCTTTACCGCATACATCTGGGAATGATTCAACTCAGGTAATCCGGGGGCAGAGAATCGTTTGGGCATTTGAGTGCGCAGAACTTGCGGCTCGAGTTCATGTCCGAGAAGTTTGTGGTACTGAAATGCTATGTTAAAAGCATAGTAAAGGTATCTGAATCGTAGACCCACGATGTATCCGCTGACGCTCTTTTCATCCACGGCAAATGTTTTCATCGCGAGCTGCATACGGTCGAAACTAGTCGACTTCCAAACGAAATCGGCGGCAAAGTTATGGGTGCATTCAGAAGGTACGCCCTCCGTCCTGCGAAGTTCTAATCCTATCTCGTCGGAGACATCTGGAACAAGTTGAGTTATTGTTTTGGTTAAGAGTTAGGCCCACCTACTGTTAGGAATTTTCAAAACATGTCCAACTCCCTCCCAAGCCTTGTGCAATTCTCCAGAGTACCTTAGCCTCAGCTCGTCACCCACTGCAAGCCTGACTTCACCACTTTCCAATTTTGGTAAACAGAACCACGCTACGCGCTTCTGGTTCAAACCGAGGTCCCACCTAACCGTGATGTCGGTTTGTGTTTGACTCTCCTTGAGCCTTTTATCATAGTCAGCTTCGATCTTGACGAGGGGCCCAAAGATGTTTTGATATTGATAGGCGTCTTCGTATCGAACGAGTATAGCCTGTGGTTCATCATCAAGCCCAGGTTTCTCAAGATCTTCAAGGGTTGCATTGGGACTCTCGCGCCAGAGGTCTTCGAGGCGGTTAATCTGGTTGAAAGATATCTGACGAGACCGCAGCTGTTCAGTTTCGCTTGGAGGCTTAACAAGCCAAGAGAGAAAGGAACGGTCATCTATGAGAGGAGCCCAAAGCGACGCGTTCCAAGAAATGTCTTTGGAAATTGCTGCGCAAGGTTGTCTGATTTGACGATAAATGGCCTAGAATTGCGAAACGAAAGGAAGGGGAAATAACCCACCGGCACAGCAAAACTACAACGGTGTCGCTCTTGGCTGGTATGAATCCGAGCATAAAAACGTTCTTGCTACCACAATTGTAGCACTCTGGGGTGGTCTCCCCAAGCGGGCTTTCCGCGTGGAGAATGACCTCCTTATGTTTAGCGCGCACAAGATGATTGACAATGTGAGAAGCAGAGGTATTGCCACGCGAGTTGCAAAACCATTTCGAGCAGATCAAGCATTTCACTACGGATGCTGGAGAATGGATGCCGCAGTAACTTTGGTAAAGATGTTTAGGGTGACAAAGAAAAAACTTTGGGGTACAAAACATACCTGCAAGCATGAGGCGGTAAATCAACTACGCCGTCATCCTTCAAGTCATCCAAAACGGCGTCAAAATCTTCCTCAAGTCCATTTGCTTCATCATGACCATGAGCGTGTCCATTCTCCGCCACAGAGTTATAGTCCGAAAGGGAGAGACTTGAAAGATCAACGGAGACACTGTCTTGAGTGTTCGCCGTGTAGACTGACGAGTTGTCATCTACAATGCCAATCCCCCCATAGGAGGAGGCAGAATCGTACTGAAAGTTGTCGAAATTGTCCATTATATTGAGCTGAACAGCAACTTGACTCCATCCAAAAATGGTGCTGTGAAATCGGACCCGTAGCTTAGTCATCTTTTCCACGTGACATTATCTTAGGCCTACTTATATGGTGGCAAGTGTAGTGCGCATATATTCACCATGCAGTCACCGTGAACAGATAGAATTATTTGAGCTAACTGAAAAATCTACTCGTCTGTAGTAGTACCCCATAACATAGCTTCCACATCAACTTTAGGAGGCACAAATGTATCCATCGAAGTCTTCTTAAAGTAAGATGGAGATAGATCTCCCCAACCTAGATCAGGACGCTCGTCCGTAGGAGCCTCCTGAGTAAGAATGCTGACAACTTCAGCTGCTGTAGGACGTTGTGATGGCTCCATTGCCCAACACGATTCCATCAACGTCCAGATGGTTTCCGTTAAACCCCATTCGTTCCATGAAGAACTCGACGGAGCTGGTCGTGATGGGCGCTTCCCACGTCCGACATTCAACATCACCGTCGCGTCACGACTAAATTCATAAAAAGGAACCTGCCCTATGTATATCTGTGCAATGGTCAGATAGAAAGTATGAAATAAGATGATTCATGAGCCACCTCATAGCATACGCATGCCCATGCATAAATATCGCTAAACTTGCTGTTGTGCACGATGTCATCGACATCTCCGCCATAAAGCTCCGGAGCTTGCCAGCGTATAGATCCACCTTTTGAAGCGGCCGAGGAATTGGACGTCCATTTCAAAATCTTAGTATCAGTCACTGATGATAGACCAAAGTCGGCAACACAAGCTCTTCCTGAATCACTGATGAGGACATTGGCCTAAGGGACGTATATCAGTTGAAGTCATACCCGAAAAGTATGTTCAGAGCCATACTCCTTTAACATCTCCGTGGATGATGTCATTTTCATGCAGGTATGCAAGTCCAACGGCTATATCAAGTGCCTAACCAGGAATTCATGCCTCATCACCCCTATATTGCTATATTGAATGAACTTACCAAGAGAACGCGATTGACATGTGGATTATCTTCCAGATAGGTAGATATCTCTCCGTTCTTCGCCCATGGAGAGACTAAACAGAGGCGTGAAGCAAGACGATAGACCCCATAAAATGGGAGCAAGTTCGGGTGCGATAACTGCCCCCAAAGTATTGCCTCTGAGTAGAACCTCTAAAATAGATGTGAACCGCCGAAACCAATCTCTTGTGAATTAAACACACCTTAAGCGCATAGTCGACTCGAGATTCCCGATAGAGTCTGATGACCTTCAAGCAGACGTAACGATCTTGGAATTTGCCCTTATGTATATCAGCAAAACTACCTGCGATATCCCGTAAAACGGGAGTACATTTGTATGGGATAGCTGACTCCAAATACTGACTTCTTGAGAAAGTCTGGATCGGTAAAGAACACGTTGAGATGAGATGAAATTGATAATGGAAGAATATTACCTTCGAACTGGACTGTCGTGGGACGCGGTTTTCCTAATAACCTTCAAGCAAACAGTGCGCCCCTGAATATGGCCCTTGTAAATATCTCCAAAAGCCCCAGACGTAACTGGGTATCGTTTGTCCATTTGCACATCTGTAAGGAAGAGATCGGAGGGATGAAGGGAAGGTTTCTTGAACGCAGCGCGTGACTGGAATTGGACAAGACCCTTTCGAGGCTCTTTATTGGATGAAGCACTTAGATGCTGTCAAATTATCATGAAAATGGCCTCTGCAGTATCGAAAAAGGGTCTGACCGATTTAAGGGCATCAACAACCTTTCGGGCCTCATGTCCTCGGATCTTGGCACAAACGGGATGTTTGCAGGAATTATATACATGTGTCATCACCGCGAGCACAGTAGGCGTATCAAACCCAGAAGAGGCACCCGGGTGGGTCATTTCTTCAGAGGGTTCATGATCTATCACAATATCGTGGAGGCCCATACTGTTGGACTGATGATTACTGTGGCCTTTTACAACTCAAGTTTAGTGAGTATAGTTGGAAGTAAATTCAACGATATCAATGCACCTGAAGAATGCCTTGAGCCTGTATCGATCCTTAGCTTTCCCCTCTTTTTCGCGGGTTTGTCGCCAGGAATTGGAGGCTGATCTTGCTCTTCGGTGGCTCCTATAAGCTTCATGAATTCCTGATGTTCCCTTTGCAGTGATTCACCCCATTGCGGGAGTGCTTGTCCAGCGTTTGATGAGCGCTCGAATGTATTTGCAAGCAAACGAAGATAGGACGTTGAGATAGTAGCTTTTCGCTGTGGTTGCCTATGAGCCATAAAAGGTGCGGCCCTGACAGTACAAGATACGCAAGGACAAAGATCTCATAGGATAGAAGTTGGAAATGCCTCAGATTAAAAGACGCTCTGACTGAACAGCCTCGTGGCTAGAGTTGTTTGGTAGCTGTGGTGACACAGACGCCTACACGCGAGGGAAAGGATAAATGACAGACATATATAGATTGAGCCGATCTTCCGTTACGAATATGGCATAGCTTAACAATTCTCATGTGGCATCAAACCCGGACTAGAGAGCCATCAATGGGGTTGGTGGTGGAGGCTAGTGGTGTTGATTGACGCGGAGTCTGAACAGGTACTTGTTAAATTCCATTATTCATTCGACCCTGCTCGACAAAACCGACTCGACGAACGAGGGTAGAACACAAGATCAATACCACGAGCCATGACCGTGGCGTTTCGATGTCATCAATCAATATGTCACCCAAGCACACCACCTAGTGGGTTTAGCGATCAGAGGCTTCTCAAAGTTGGCGGCCAATGCCATCAGGAACGGCTGGGTTGTTCCATCACCCTGGACAAAAAGTTTAAAGAGAACGATAGCCACTGAGGGGTAGGCACTTACGAGGAAGTTACTTGGGAAGCCGTAGTCGAATGGCACGGCAGATTCAAGGTACTGGATCTGTTCATCGGAGAGGGAGATGCTCAAGGCTTCAATGTTCCCAAGGAGTTGCTCGACTTTGCGGCCACCAACAATAGGGAATACGTAGGCCGTCTTTTGTAAGAGGTATGCCAGAGCAACTGAAGGTTTTAAAGTCTCAGTCAGACAAATTTCCAAAGGAGAGAAGAGAATATTGATACATACCAGCTGTAAGGTGCTTCACGCCGACCTCGTTCGCGACTTTTTCGAGAGCAGCTGAGATTTTCTTCTCATTTTCATTGCGCTCCCAGTTAGGACCGCTAAGTGTGCGAACATTTCCAGTCTTGCGTCGCTCCTCTTCATCAGCATCTGTGCGGAACTTGCCTCCACCGAGCGCATTCCATGGGGCAAGTGCCAGACCTTAGCATTATGGAATGAAGGTCAACAATGATTGGTGCCGCGTCAAGGATGCTCCCTACCTTCAGAGCGTGCCATAGGGATGATCTCGCGCTCAAAATCGCGGTTCAGGACATTCCAGTTGCCCTGGTAGACAGAAAAGGGAGTTAAAGCATGATCTCGTGCATACTGGTTGGCCTTGGTGACAACCCAAGCTGGGGTATCAGATATCCCCTGAATGTAGGATTTAGAGGGGAAGCAACAGGGAACAAAAAGAGAGCTCACAAGATATAGAACCTTTCCGGATAGGACGAGCGCATGGAGACTGCGCATGACCTCTTCGATACTGGTTTGATAGTCCCACCAATGAAGGTACAATAGGTCGATGTACGTGGTGCGGAGCCTTTTGAGAGAGGTGGCAACTGAAAGATGTAATGCCTTGGCACTATTGCCAACATACTGGACCCTCTGCTTGATAGAATCGTCGTCTTTGCTGATGGTTGAATACTATAAGGGGAATCAGACTGATGTTTCTACCAGTCTAGTCATACAAATGTACCTTAGTTGCGATGAAGAGTTGGTCGCGGTTGTTTCGCTTCTCATGCCATTCACCAATAAACCTCTCGGAACTTCCTTCTTGGCTGTTAAGGAAAGGGGTTTCATGTCATTGGATAAAGGTGAGGGATCTTTCAATACTTACTAGTTGCTCGCGGTGTCGATAAAGTTACCACCAGCGTCGAAATAAGTATCAAGAAGTTTGAAGCTGGATTCTTTGTTCATCGCGCCCAAATGTTCACCCCACTGGTCGCCGATGCTCATAGCACCAAGTTGGAGAGGTGAAACGTGGACACCAGCATTAGTGGAGAGACGCTTATAGATTCCCAGTCTGGTTGGGGCAGGGGGTGCAGATGCGAAAAGAGACATTTATATCAAGTTTGGTGGATTAGCTGAAAGAGGAGGAGGAGCGGTTTGAATGACCTTTTGCTGGTATTCAAAGCCGCCTTTTATACGTTCGCCATGTCTTAGTAAAGCTACATATGTTTAAGACTAACAGGCAAGAAGGCTTATTCATCGGCAAAAAAAATGTAGCATGCACCAGTATCATTCACCGAGGCAACGGAAATTTCGACAGCTGATCGGCAATGCATTGGAAATTGGAAATTGAATGATAAAGTCGGGAAAAGGAAAATGACGCATTAACATGACCCTGGGACGACGAACTACTACACCGATACACCGATATACGCGGCCCCTATATACCTTCCAACATGGGCAACAAGTTTAGTTGCAGAAACGAAGCCCCTCTGGAGGGAAAAAAGCCTATGTACGACTCGGATGTGATAATCGCGCTAAGTCATCTTGGCACCTTACATATCTTCACCCATTCTAGGTATACGATCGACGCTCAAAATTCATAATTCGCCGTTTTGGGGAGAAATGGCTTTGAGCGCAAAATCATGGTAATGCATCATAGGATAAGAGAACCACTTAATTCGTTTGCTGAATCATATCTGTTGGCACAACTGTTGTAAGCAAAAGCAAAATTTTCCTGGTATGTTTTCGGAGATCAGTGGTGATTTCCTTAATTAGTTGATCCCATCAAGAGTTCTTCGGACGCCGCTTGATAAATCATGTGCATCTGATATATAATGACTTGTCGAGGAATAGAGCGTGGAGGACGACTCAAAGGAGTTCCTCATATGTACAAGTTCATGTCGCATTGTCGATGTAGGAATACAGACACACTTATAACCAATCTCGTTTCGTTACTATTTGAGGAATGCAGGCGGGTAAAATTCGGTGTGATTGCTAAACGTTATAGTATCAATAGTTCTTGGGGGGTCAGATTGGCGAAGACTCAAACAGCTATATACTCTCCACCAATAGATCACACAAAACCCAAGCTAACGGCGGCAAATCTGATGCAGAGGCTTGTAAAACTGACAAGACTAATCGATAGTTGGAAAACTTACGCTGCCGGAACCACAGTAAAGCCCAGAACAGCAGGGTACACCACCTCCAGCAGCTCCACAATAACCCCCATTGGCAACACAGCGCCGGCAGACCTACAGACGAGTAGTATAAGCAGAGAAGATATAAGAATGTAATAGATTGTTGTGGGATGACATACATGACTCGTCGAGCAGAAAAGGCCCGCGCAGCAAGAGGAGCCTCCTACGCCGCCACAGTAGCCTCCACTGGCCGAGCATCGCTTGACTAGATCCGAGTCAAGTGTCGCTCCCATCGTGGGCGAGAACTGGATAAGCAGGTAGATGAAGGTGAAAAAGAGACTGAGATAAACGCGCATGTTGGATGATCTGCAAGGAGCTTGCTGACATTCTAAGCAACGCAAAGGGAGTATTTATACTCTAGCGCTGGATCTATGCAGGTGTGGCTATGAAGCGCACACGATAGTTTAAGGATTCGGGCTGTTCTTCCCTGTTTACATCAGGGTGAAATACAATGATGGTGCAGAGGTCAGCAATGGTTGGCCTTCAGGTTCAGCAATTTAACTGAACAATGGCTGTGAGACCTGGGCAAGCTGGCTGCGGTGTAGAACGCTCCAAAGCTCATATGATTGGTAGCATGATATATTTAGTGACACCGTGGATACTAGGGCTGGAGCATCAAGTATTAAGCCAAGGAGAGCCGCTTGTTAGGAAGCTAGTTAATACCCCTTTAATGGCTAATTTGGATCTGTAGCGGAGGACAAAAACCTAGTATGATTGTGCTGTGCATTTATGTGGATTAGCCAATGCGAAATTCGAATATCGGCGGTGTAGGCTGCTAGGCACACCAGAGCTTGGTTCATTGACATACAGGGGCCCATTCACCTGTGAGCCTTCCAGGCAAGATCAGGGTCGTTTCTTAGCTTGTCAAAGGATGGGTAGCGGTGACAGTAGCGGGATGCAACCACGAATTCAATTATGTACTGTGCGTAGGATTATTTACCTTTATTTGGATCTGTTGACGTAATCTCTCCTTACAGGCATTCCTTGTCCAAGTACCAAGTATGTGAACACTTTTCGCGCGCCCCAGCGCAACATCTTAGCTACAGGCTTGCTTATGATTGATTGAGGCGTTTTTGCCAGCTCCCTCGAATTCAGTGAAGACTCGAGACATCCTCTTGTTTCAAACTGAGGTGTTAGGACCTTTCAATAACCTCACCCGTCACTAGCTATATTCCTTTGAGATGGCTCCTTATGTCTGCCATTTTGCACCTACCTACCTTTGTCTTTGCTCACTAAATTTCACTTACATCCACGTCTCTGTTTTTATCTCGTTTTCATGCAATATACATACTATGTTCACCATTCATCTCGGCAATTGTATCCCTTTCAAGACGTCCGCATGCTGAACATATGAGAGTCCTTGAAAAGGCTGATTGCCCACCAAAAATACAAAATCACAAATCAAAAAGCAATGACAAAACCAACCAATACTTTCTCGTAATTCTCTTGGGTAGCACGGGAGCAGCGAAGGTCAGGGTGGTCGCGAACGGTTATTGTCGTGTTTTAGGCCTTAGTTGCAGATCTAGTTCAATTTCGGTCATCAAGTCACTTATTCTTTTTGGGTTACGAAGACTTACACTGCTAGACGAGCAGGAAAGCCCAGCACAGCAAGGTACGCCTCCACCAGCAGCGCCACAAAAGCCTCCTCGGGCTACGCAAGGGCGGCAGATCTGAACATGGGAGAATGTTTACATTGGTATCAGTTAATAGTGTTGAAAAGCTTACGCTGCTGGAACTGCAAAAAAGGCTGGCGCAGCAAGGTACGCCACCTCCAGCGGCTCCACAGAAACCCCCGCTGGAAACGCAGGGGCGACAGATCTATAGGTAACAATTAGGCGGTTAGAAGGCACCCTCTTGAAAAGACGTACACTGCTTGACGAGCAGAAAAGGCCAGCACAGCAGGAAGTGCCTACAGCGCCACAGAAGCCTCCACTCGACGCACATCGCCTGACAAGGCTGGTGTCAAGTGTCGCTCCCATTGTGGGCGTAAAATGGATAAGCAGACAGATGAGGCTAAAAAAGAGGCTGAGATAGATGCGCATGTTGAATGATTCTGCAAGGAATATTTTCCTGGTGTTCTGAGTGATGCGAAGGGAGTCTTTATACGCCAGAGCTACATCCTTCCCTATCTGGATGTAGGACGCACGACATATTTTAAGGGAATGTGTATTGTTCCTTGTTTCATCAGCAGGGTAAGATATAATGGGCAAACAGGACGATATGGGAACAATTGTTGGCACGGGTTGGGAATATCAAGTCGAGCAACCCTTTAAGACAACGGCTGTGAGAAGTACCCGAGAAACTCGTCCGTGATCAAATGCAGTAAGGGCTTATAGCTTCATAAGATGGTAGTGGCGCGATGAGTACGGATCTAGAGAAGTATCAGGTCAAGGAGAACCACTTGTTGAGTATGCGTAGTAACTTGGCTGTAGATTGTTCTAGAATCGCCCTGGAGTGCAGGGAGTTAGAGCTACTCATTAATTTCGGTCTTACAGCGGGGGGACAAGGAACCCATATGTTCAAGAAACGAACAAATGTATGAATTTGAATTGATTACGCGATGCGTTCGTGAGGATTCATGCGATATCGACGCTACTCAAGAATGGCGTACGAGGCATTCCGAGATCCAAAAATCTGCATCATATTCCAATGACCACGAACGACAACCTTGCACGCAAGATCGGGGTCACCCCAAGGAAGAGCGGAGCTTGCCAAAGACTGGACAACAGAGAGTTGACAGACTGAGACGACGGCAGGCACTTGTGCTTCTGATGTCGGCTGACCGTGACATAACACGGAAAATGATGGATGCGGAGGAGTGAAAAGGATGATAAGATCCTTGAACGCCGTCCCCAGGGTGTAGGGACATAAGCGCCTATTACTCCAGGCCCGAAATATTGGCGAGCAAGTAGCGCCTTGCAGGTCCGCTTGCCCGCTGAAAGTTAGACCAAAATTACCAGCAAAAAAGTTACATACAAGGATGTAAGATAAAAGTATAGATATAAGTACCTCATAATCATTACAAATGCGTTTATC
The DNA here is from genome assembly GCA_018221785.1 of Calocybe gangraenosa. Classification (NCBI taxonomy): domain Eukaryota; kingdom Fungi; phylum Basidiomycota; class Agaricomycetes; order Agaricales; family Lyophyllaceae; genus Calocybe; species Calocybe gangraenosa. The sequence goes on from JABCKK010000137.1 coordinate 12,762, forward strand.
AATATCCCTTCAGCCTCTCATTCTCTTCCCTTAACTTCCTATTCTCCTCCCGAAGTCCATCTACAGTTCCGGCATACTCTTGCATCAGCGCTTTCACTTCCTGCTTCCATCCCCGTCCCATGCGTAGCAGATCCAGATGTAGCCCCATCATCTCTGCGCGCGTCTCTTGTTGGAAATCATACATGGCGTCCTTCACAATGGACCTCAAAAGATCATGTGGCGAGTTCCCATCAGCGCTGGTGCTGTGTAGTGATTGACGCAGTGGTGAGGCCTCCCAGGATGTGGGTGGACGGAGTGGGGACACCTGCATTGTCATACTTCGTTCATGGGCCTCTTCACTTCCTTCGTTGACGTCCTCATCTTCAAATCGGGTGGTTTTCCCCTTCCTGTCTACTTTACCCTTATCATTACTAGGCGGAAAGGCTTGTTTGCCCCTTCCCGGCCCCATCACACTCGCACTCGTCTGGGAACTGAGCTTCTTCTTGAGTACGGGGGTAATCGGGTTTGATTCTTGCGAAGTTGGCGATGGTGTTCGACTGGTTGGTAGGGGAATACTACTCGGTACAATTTTAGGAGGTACTGAACGCAAAACGGAGGAGCTGGGATTGGAGGTCGGGGGAGTGGTTGAGGCATATGGAACATCTTCATTGGTACGCGATGCGGAGGAAGCAGCGCGAGAGCGTAAGGGTAGATTTTTAATTGGGACCGTCGGCTGTGAGCGTGTGGTGGAGGTTGCTGCATTCGGAGACGTGGTTTTGCGAGAACTGAGTACGGCACTGACTCTCCCAGGCCGTTCTACCGCTTCTGATGAGGAAATCCGGGATGCTTTCGATTTCGAAGAGATACTTTTTGGAGAAATAGATACATTGGGCGAATAGGATAGTCGGGAACGTGACGATAAAATTGACGATTTCTGTCCAGCTCTCATGGGTGTAGCTATTTTTCGGACTGTTCCACGTGCGTCTAATTGGAAGAGTCATTACACTGTAAGAGAACATAATTAGACGAATACCCAATGTATTGCTAGTACCGTTCCTAAGGGGATCCCGCGCTGGAGAGAGAACCTTTTTTTCGGTTTTATGGCTCAACTTCGTGGGAGTCGATTTATTGGAGAGATGACGAATAGGGGAGGTCATAGAGCCAGAATGAGTAAAACGTGGTATCGCAACAGGCTTGGGTGGTGTGATTGCTAGAGCCTGTTTACTTGAAAGGTTGAAATCATGCTCTGTTACCGGTTTTATACGGGATGAAGCAATGGAATTTGATTGTGAGCCCGATTGTTTAATACTAATTTTCTTCTATAACATTTACATAGAATCAGTCGTTAGCAAAATGGGAATTTGAGGGCGATACCTGAACGCTTATTGTCTCAATTCGACAGCCAGTTTCGCTGATATTGATAGTCTTCGGTGGCTTGTCCAAAGCCCTCAAGTCCAATATAAAAAGCTTTCCATTTTCTGTGCCCAAATATAGTGTCGCGCCCTCCGCAGAGAAGCTAGCTGAAGTCAATGAAGCTTTGAGATTAACAACTCTGAACGACCTTGCATGAACATCAGTAGCGATATCTGGGACAGAAAGCAATCAACGAACCCCTTTTCCTTGTCCAAGTCAATTAACTCTACAGCACCACCAGATTTTACAACGGCAACAAGAGTCTTGCTGAATGGACTACACACTATTGCTACCGCGTCGCCCAGAGCCGTCTGATTTAAAGGTATTGTCTTGACTGGCCCTGAAAGCCGTGTGATGTCGTAAATCACAAGCTTCCTTCCGGCTACCAGAAACAATTTTGTAGGGGTATGTGGGTGAAAGGCTGAAGCAGTGATATGATGACCACCAAGCGCAAGCCCTTTCAGCACGACGTGTGACCTCAGCATTAAATTATAAACATGCACCGCGTCGCAGGATATGACCGCAAGAAGAGAGTAATCATTTGAAACAGATAACAGTTTAATCGACGGCATTGGCGTGTCGATGATCTGGCCGATTTTTGTATCAGAACCATACTCCAATAAGATAACTTTATTGGTAACACTATAGATGAGTGTCCTTCTTTTTGTACATAGAAGGTTGCTGATTTTTTCCTCGTCTGTTGAAGTGTAAGTATCCTTCAGCAAGTTCGACGAGGGCTCGTATTCGTGAATAGTTTTAGAGGACGCGAGAAAGAGCGTGTTGTTGTCATGGGACCAGGCACTGGATGATGCAGAGTTGATCAGAGAAAGACACGGAGAGACGGACGAGGGTGGTCTTTTGAGTAGAGCAGGGTGAAGAAGAGTGAGTGTTCCAGTCGAAGAAACGGCGAGCATGGTCTCCCAAAGATTAAAGAACAAGACGCGTAAACAAACCCCAACGCGTGGGGTCTCAGCATCATGTGATATACTCACCTGTCACATGAGCAAAGTGCTTCCGGGTTGTTGCCTATCATGGATGATGGATCCATATCAACCAACTTACAACGACTACTGTATCATGCCATCACATCAGGTCACCCAGCATCATTGATGCCATATAAAATATAGATACAGTCGAACTTGTCTTAACCCATACCCTAAATAACCCATAACCTCCGATAACCCATGGGTTTGATGATCCACCAA
>JABCKK010000139.1:0-15107 GCA_018221785.1 Calocybe gangraenosa
AAAAGGGAAGTTCAGGAGTTTGCGAAGGGTGTTATTCGATGGGTAGGGCAGGTCAAGACTGCGTTCGAGTCTCGAGGAGAGGGCCATTTCACTCGGCTGGTATGGCAGAACTTGAGAGACATGCGGTGCGTTGTGTTTTGCTCAAGAGTCGTGTTGTCTCCAATGAGGACTCTCTAGTGACATCGTGGTTGAGGTGTGTTCTTGGGCTGTCAAGCGATTGGAGGACCAGAGGTGGTCAAAAATTGCGCATGGACTCAGTATACAAACGGAGATTCAAGAGTTCAATGCGCGGATTGCTGATGCACGAAAATTATTTCAGGTAGTATCCATGGCCTTTTACTTACTCATGAACACCTAGGATTAATGGCAGGGCAGGATCTTTCCGTGATCAGTTTAGCCAAGGGATTGGATGTTATCATTCACAGACTTCGAAAACTATCTCACCGGCAGCAGGTCATCATTACTGCAATAAAGAACATTAGAGAAACTCAAGAACGGCAACTCGTAAGTGACATATGTTCTTGTTTTGGCCAGCATACTAACTGAAATCGTCGCCAGGGTAAAATCATAAATGAACTGGAGAGTCAGAAATTGACTGCCGAACGCGATCGATTCCTTACAGACGCACTCGCGGGGCACACCGTCGCGGATCCCACGTATGATAAACAGGGAAAGAATCCCTGCGACCCGGACACGCGCGTCGAGGTATTAGCAGAAATCGACAAGTGGATACACAACTTATCACCTGGGGCTAAAAACTTCCTGTGGCTTACAGGAGATCCAGGCTGTGGAAAATCCGCAGTGACTGCGTCCGTGTCCAAAGAATGCAAACAACAGGATATCTTATGGGCCCAGTTCTTCATCAACCGAAATAACGCAGAGACCACGGATCCCAATTCGTATTTCCCGTCCATCGCGAGTCAACTGGCGCGTCGTTCGGTAGATGTTGCCGAGGCTCTACGGGTAGCGTTGCAAGAAAATCGTACATTGCCAGACACTATTTCAGCAGACCAGGCGGCTAAACTTTTCATTGATTCTATTCGATGTGCATCGCGGCTGGATCCCAAACAGCCTGTAGTGGTTGTCATCGACGGTCTGGATGAGACTGACCGGAAACGACTCGAGGACACAGCGAATATATTCTCTACCTTGTTTACTGCTCTAACAGCTTACGGCAATGTGAAAGTCTTTATCTCAAGCCGTACAGAGAATGAGATACAGAATTCATTCATTTTTCCTCTGCACGATACCCACGTGAAACGCATCCATCTGGATACTACCGATCCGTCTTCAATCCAAGATGTTTCGTATTATATCAAACGGAATCTTCTGGAGCTCGTCAAGAAGCATGACCTCAACTGGATTGTGTGGCCGGGGGACGAACGTTCTCGAATGCTTGGACAGAGGGCGTCCGGTCTATTCATATGGGGAGTTACGGCTATCAAATTTATACAGGATCGGCTACAATCAGACGGGAAGGAATCTCTCAATGAAGTACTTGACTTGCTCACGGCAGACGTCCTCGACGATATCAATTCCCTCTACACACTGATTCTCAAAGTTACATACGGACCTCGTCCATCAGAGTGGGAGTTGGAAAGATTTCGCCGGATTGTTGGTGCAATCGTGTGTTTGCAAGAGCCACTCTGTATAAACGATCTCGCGGCACTGCTCGACTTGCGTAGGACACCGTCGAGCGACCTAGCCGACATCCCCCACTTTGTGCGTCGGTTTAGAACGATTTTGGTGACAGGAACGGACATTATTGACGGAACGACGATCCCTCGTGTACACAAATCGGTGTACGAGTTCATCACAAGCGAAGGCCTGGACGCGCGATTTCGTGTGGAACCCAGACACGCCCATCTAGAACTTGGAATGCAGTGTCTTGCCCAGCTACGCCTCACCAACATACCGGACACTAAGCGTGTATTACCAGCTTTGTTTCGCTATGCTTCTCGGTTCTGGTCCCCACATCTCTCGCAGGCAGACGTCATGGGAGCCAGAAACGTTTGCGCTGATTGTAGCCACCGCTCTCCACCCCACCCGTCCCAGCCTCTTAAGTCCACAGAGTCCCGAATAACAAAGTACTCGGCGACCGAGTCACATATTTATACAATACACGGAGACTCAGTGAAGTCGTGGGACGCTTTGGACGGCACCAATCTATCAGACCATACAGACAACGTGACTTGCCTGGCATTTTCTCCTGACGGAAAACAAACCCTGTCCGGTTCGCTCGATCGAACGATTCGGGTTTGGAGCTCTACTAATGGACGATGGATTCGTACACTCGTCAAGCATTCAGCTCCCATTTCTGCTATGGCAGTTTCCCCCGATGGCAGGTGGGTTGTATCTGCATCGGAGGATGAGCTCCGCCTCTGGGATTTTTTTACGGGTGCACCCCTCGGGCTACCGTTTCAAGGACATAAAGATCGTGTAAGATGCGTTGCAATTTCACCCGATGGACAACACGTTATCTCGGGATCGGATGACAAGACATGTATACTTTGGAACGTGAGGAGTAGCCAGTTAGTGGGAAGGCCTTGGACTAGCCACCATTACCACTTGAAATCAATCGCTTTTTCGTCTAATGGCCGACGAGTCTGCTCTCTTGATAGCGGGGGGTACTGTTGCGTTTGGGACGTAAGCAGCGGTCAGAAGGTGCGAGGTTGGCCAGACAACAGAGTCCCAATGTCGGCATGCTTCTCGCCCAAAAACGACAACGTCATCATGGTCGGCGGCGGGAAGAGCATAGAGATTAGGTCCGAAAACCAGCAGTGGTCCATCCCAGCTTCTAAACACGCTCGCTGCATGTCCTTCTCGTCAGATGCAAAACAGGTTGTTTTCGCTACTCCCCATTCCGTCTCTGTTGCCGAGGTGGGCGAGGACCAGGGCGCTGCTCGCATAAGCAAACAAGGAAACTACAGTACTAGCAGTGGAGCAGTGGCGTTTGCGCTTTCGCCTGATTTGTACTTCTTTGCGTATGCGAACAGGGCCGTCCACGTTTACGCTCTGCGAGCAAAGGAAGCATTGCTAGCCCTAGTTCCATTCAGCGATTTACGACCTGCCGCTACACAGACAAACGGTGACAATCATGAGCTCAGGGATCCCTTATCTAGTTTACGCGAGGTGAAGCGCAACGACGACAATCTGACCCACAACCGCCGTCTTGACGCAATAAAATGGTACGACGAGCCTATTGTCAAGACGGATAATGGTGTGGAGCCTATCACTAAATTTTGGGTGATAACGGACGATACCACCCTTCTGGCATGTGATACTTCAGTTTCTGTATGGAATCGCCGTAATCTGCACCAAGCGCAAGAGTAACAATAAGGTGAGTTCTCGATCGACGCTCTATGCAGCCGTGAGCTTTACACGCCAAGCCTGTGCAGGTGAGTCTTTTGACAGGCCGCCAGCCCTGTGAAGAACACTTCGTTGTGGAACGTAGAGTTTGATTTCGTCTCTCATTTTACATGACCTTGCAGACGAATTTTCATGTAGCCCTACTTTGCTATCTTACCAGCTGTCATCTACATTATAATCGAACTAGTCTGTCTGTTGTCTCAAAAAATAAATTATGTCCTTTGCTCACCATATCTAGTCGAAGTGTGCAAGAGACCTTGATATGTTTTGTCATGCTAATCTACCAGTCGACCATCCGACCAGCGTCGGCGTCTGTTTTAGCCACTCGACTAGTTCAGATCTCTGCACCTGTGTACCCTTGTCCGATGCATCCGTCTTGACTTTAGCCTTCTGCCCATCTACAATCTGCCACTTTTGCTCCTTCACCCGAACAAAACCTGCCTGCCATTCCTCTGGTGCGATGATGATCGCAAATGGCACCTCGTCTTTTTCGCTGGCAGCAAACTGCGCTTGATGTTTAGGCTTGTTCTTGGCTAAAAAGTCTGTCTAAAAACAAGGGGGGGTGAAAACATTCGTCAATGTAATGTCCTATCAACCGACAAAAAAAGTGAAATGATGAACTCACTTTAATCCCAGCTTCTCTTAGCTCCTGTACGAGCTCGACACGCTCCTTCAACAACCCATCTCCCATACTCATAACATACGCCATCGTCTCCTTACTCCTCATCCCACGTTCCAGCCACTTCGGCCAAACGATAGCGAACACACGATCCAATCCAATACTCACCCCAACGCACGGTAGCTCCTGCGCCTTCTTGCCCTCTGCCGCTGCAGACGCATTGAACATCCCAACCAGCCCATCGTACCTCCCGCCCGCAGCGATCGAACCCACGCCAACTTGGGACTCGTCCACTTCTTCTTCCTCTCCACCCGCTGTTTTTGGTTTTTTGGTTTTCTTTGCTGCGGGTGCGGGTGCGGGTGCGCCATCGGCGGAAGCGAACGCATCGGCGGTCTTGAATCCAGGGGGTGCAGACGCCTCGACGATGGCTTCATAAATGATACCGGTATAATAGTCCAGCCCCCGTGCAAGCGAAAGATCAAAGGAAATCTGCAATGCGTCAAATATGTCAAAATCTCTAGCAGTAGATCGTTTGTACACAAACTTGCCTTGTCGAGGACTTTGTAGGCTCCAAGAAGCCCAAATAATATACCCATCTCTTCTAATCCGACTTGTGCGTTTTTGTTAGCTGTGAGTGTTTCATCTGCCTTCAGTTTCTCGAGGAGCTCCGGTCCGCCTGTGGGTTGTATGGTAATGAAGGCAGTCGCATATAATAAGGGAAGCCAACTCACCTTTGTGCTTGACATACTCCCCAATCTTATCCGCAATGATAGGATCCAATCCCTTCTCATCTGTCATCTCCTTCTTTACCTCCACCCACGGTAGCTAGATCGCATTACAGTCAGACCAACTAACGCCAACGTTCCTATGATGGTCAACCCACCTTGTCAAGCTTGTCAACGGCCGACGATATGGTTCGAATCTTGTCCCCAGGTACACCACACACTTCAAAGATACCATCCAGAATCTTCCTGTGGTTCAGCTGACAAAACCCTGATGAGTCTCACAAAAAATAAAGACAGCAGTACGGAGAAGAACTAGCCTTGATAGTAAACTCCCCGACATCTAGTCTCGTCAAGATGGTGGAAACTAAGCTTAGTAGTTCAGCATCGGGAATCATTGGATCCCATATCCCCGAGATATCAAAGTCCTAGAAATGAGACTCCTGCGTCAGCGAAACACCTCTCCTGTTTCAAACAAGAAACCACCCCCACCGCTTGCGAAAACTCCCTCATCCTTCCCTTACTCATCACAGGCTGATCCCGTCTATACACCTTCCCCACCTGCCAGAGCTTGCTTGCCAAATTATTCGCGCCCATCATGGCCAGATACCTCGCGAGCGGGACCGTATGGTCGTACCTCAACGCGAGCTGTTCACCGCCCTGATCCATGAGATCAAAGATGAGTTTCGCGTCTTCACCATATTTACCCGCTAGGATGTCTTTGCGCTCGAATACGGGAGTGTCGAGGCAGGACCCGCCGTAGGCTGTGAAGGCGTCCGTTACAATACGCTCGATGTGTGCACGGCAGTGCATCTCGGCAGGTCCATAATCGCGTGTACCCTGTATTGTAATTAAAAGTAAAAAAAACACGTTAAACAACCTCCTATAATGAAGAGAAAGTGAAAGTAAAAAAACAAAGACGCACTGACTTTAGCAGTTTTGAGCATCAACCTCTCCCTCTTCTTCCCACTTCCGCTTCCTCCGCCATTTGCATCACCACCACTCGCAGCACCACTACTTCTCGCGACCCCAAACGCTTTCTGGAGCTCGCCCAACTTCTTCTTCGCCTCTTCCAAGATACCCGCGTCGGCACCCTGCTTTTTCAAGTCGTTGAAGGCGGCCTTTTGTGCTTCGATCTCGCGCTGCAGGGAATCGGCATCTAGTTGGCTAGACATTGAATTACGGTGAGTGAGAACAGATCCGAGAGGAAAGAAATGGGAGAAGGAGGTAAAAGAATAGGTGGGATATGATAATCGATGAACACGGAATAACGGACCTAATGAAGGTCGGGCCAGTAAAAGCATTCGACTGTGACTCATTTTATCATTTTATTTTTAATTTTTTCACATCCTCGTGACTAAATGGACATCGGATTGTGAGCTCAATCATGTTAGTTGATCTTGCCTCCGTAATCTTCGACTAAAGACATTGTTTGAACTGTCAGCTCTAATTTCTACGGGTCTTCGTAATAGTGAGAGCCAGGATTCACATACTAAGTAGCCTGCGTTTGAGATTCTTTTTTTTTTTACATTTTTCGCGCCAGCTATCTATTTGTTGATGCTTGCATGTACTCATCGGATGGCGATAACTGAACGACCTCGTCTCTTCCCGCCTGAATCCATGTCCGAATCCACTCTACCTTCTGTCAACACACTCGTTAATTTACCCATACTAAACATGCTTTATGCCTTTAAACCACCTGGCTGGAGAGCTGACTTGCTTGACTATGCCTATGCCTCTGTCGCCCGCGACTCAAAGTGGAATTTGATGTTAGAACCGGTCAAGAATCGAGCCACGTTGAGCAAGTTGGTTGAAGATAATCAGGATCTGGCCGATCTCATAGAAGATTGCGCCACTAAGCAGGATTTTGAACGCCTTTTCACTCACCCAAGTAAGTCGGACTATCAGCCTTTATGACAGCTGCTCAGTCCTTCTCCAGAAATTCTACCTGAGCCAAGGGTAGCACCTAGTTGTACGTGTCTTCTCACGGCATCCTAAGGCCCAATGACTATACCCAGGTTTTAAGCCATCTCAACGCCTTCTCAGCGTCAGAAATTGACTGGTGTGTATCTCGTCTAAAGTTGCAGTGCTTTGTGTCGACTAATTTCATGTGACGGAAATTAATAGACCAAGGTATCCAACCTCCCGATCTTCTTTTTGGCTTAGCCAACTCTATCTTTTCCAGTCATAAGGTCGGCCTGGGAAGGGAGCTACTATGGACGCTACCATCATTTATTACTCGACTATATAAACAACGAACGCATACACACCACCGTGCCATGCTCAAATCAAATTGCGATTATCCAAAGCTCTGGCACGGGAAAGTCACGTATGGTCCATGAACAGGCACAGCTTGTCTTCACCATTCCCTTCAATCTACGAGATAGAAGCGAAACCAGTCAAGGTATTCACCGCGTTATCCTGTCTGTGTCCAGTTTTTCTAACGTAGCAATCCAACCAACGTAGCCCTAGCCTACCCTGCACCTGACGATGCTGTTCGGGATTTTCTCGCCACAGCGGATAATGCAAGCGCCATTAACATCAAGTACATGAACTTCCTTCTCTGCGTGTTCACACAAGTGGCCAATGAGCTGGATGAATGCCGCGCAGAGCTTACTGAAAAGAACATAACAAAGACCGAGGACCTAGCTAAGTGGTGGTCAGATCATCTTAACGATGCCCGCACAAGATTATATGAAGCAGCAGTTGCCAGCGCTGAAAATTCCATTCTCGCAAAGCTAGAATACTATCCCGTTCGCGACTTGGCAAGAACTGCACTTGAGCGACTAATAAAGATACTGAAGGAATACGACGGGTCTAAGCCTGTCAAACTTGTCATGTACGTGGATGAAGCACATACTTTGATCAGCGTTAGGGCGCCGAACGCGGAGGTCGTGGCTGGATCAAATTCGCTTTATGATCTATTCTGCTCATGTCTGAATGAGTTTCTGCACGTACCAATGTTTGTCATCTTCCTTTCGACACATTTCAACTTGGTGGGGTTCCTGCCAGCAATTACTGAGACACCCTTCGATTGCTGTGAGGACCTGTCGGTCATGCCGGGCAGTCTAAGTAGGACTGACATCAGTACCATTCTGTTCATGGCCCAGTTTGGGAGGCCATTGTGAGCTTCCCTGAGTTATATCATCATATCAACTCACATCTTTAGTATAACAGATTTTGGACACTCATGAAAGCATCAGTGGACCAGTCGGATCTGCTATACCACGAAATAAAGGAAATAGCTTGTGCAAAGCTCACGGGTACTATTCGAATCTACGACGCTTACAAGTCGTTTACACTTGCTGGGAAGTTGGCAGTGCTAGACGTCCAGTTATCGCTGGACTATGACTCCCATCATAAAGAGGCGCAAGTGCAACAGGCTACTTTGGTCGCAAGGCATATGCGGCTCGCATATTCTATCCCTGATCACCAATACTATATGCGGTCGGGTTACCCTTCGGAACCCCTTCTCGCTGAAGTTGCTGCTGAACAACTCTGGAGGTGGAGGTTTGAACACCCATCTTGCGTAATTGATATGCTCAGTGGCGCTGCGTTCACACATGGGTTGCTTGAGCGAGGAGATTTAGGAGAGCTCACTGGACGTCAACTTCTTTTGGATGCCTACCATCGTGCTGTAGAGTCAGAACAGGCTCGACCTCCAGGGCCTGATGCTCATTCACCTCCTAACTACAGTCTTGGCTGCAAACTCATCACCTTTTTCGAAATGCTATTTGCGGATGACTATGTAGAACTAGTCAAGCGCAGCGAACCGGATAATATGGAAGGCGTGCCATTTGAGGAAGCATTCAAGGACGCTCATGTTTGTTTCACCCATTTCGGAAAGATGGGGGATGCTTCAGGTGTTACGTCGGCTGCGGCTTACATGCGCCACATGGCAATCATGTGCCAGACCGGTCAAGGAAATGTTGATTGCATCCTACCCGTCCAGCAGTGGGACAAGAATTTGTGCGAGCACATTATGACCGGCGTACTGATTCAGTTCAAAAGACGAAAACTCGGTGGTATGGGTGCCGAGACCAGTGTTGACCAGGGCCACGTCGGTTTTTTCCCCAAGAATGCAGCCTTGAATGAATGCACGCATGAGTCATTTTCCTTTTACAGGCCATATATAAGCCTGGTCATGGAACTGGGTACCCAAGTGGAGATTAACTCTAAAAAGCAGCCAAGCAAGATAAACAAACTGAAGCAGCAAACTGTCCGCCGCTCTCGCACTCCACTGAATCATCCCGCGACGCCATCTGAGGGACACCCTTGTTATAGCATCTTTGCATACGGATGCTCACCCACAGTCTATCGTGGCATTCATAGCACCAAAATGGATGCCTACGCGCTTCTGTCGAACTTCCGGGACTTCTTTGCAGAACATCCGCGTCAAGACCCAGAGACAATGCAAGCATTGCGGCGCATCAAGCCGCTCTGGACTCGGGGTGAGGATTGTTACTATTGGATCGGCCGCGACGATGTTCTGCATGGTGGAGATCCGGATACTCCCCAAGAAGAGTTTATAGTTGGTGCTGGAGCGTACGAAGATGATTAGCGTTGTCCTTGTTATGGCCAGGTTCTCGAATCGCATTTTTTGAACGTGATCCTCTGTTTTAGTTCTTTATAATTATTAGTTCAAATATACTACACCTCAAACTCAATGTCTTTCCCACTCACCTTTTTATACTGTTTCTGATACGGTATCAAGGCTTTCTTCCACGATTATTTACTTGTTAAGGAATCAAAAATTCTAACTCAAGTTAGATTAATCTCAGGGTCCTATGAGAGAATAAAAGAATGAGCTTTCTTATATCATCATAAAAGAGACCGGATAGTCTTGGTTTTTAGATATCCACAGTGCATTTAACAAACTATGCTTCTTCCACGACCAGATGAAACAACTCCAACGGGTTCACACCTGAAGTCCGTCAATTGTGCCAGAGTTATACCATGGTCCGACTTGTCTGAAGCTGGTGTTTCTCTCGTGAAGTTTGCATATATTTCAACTAGTAATTACAAAGAACCAAAATAGAAAGGGATCATGTCCAAAAAATGCGAGTCGAGAACCTTGGCCATAACAAGCACAACACTAATCATCTTTGTACGCACCAGCACCAGTCATAAACTCCTGTTTGGGAATATACGGATCTTCACCATGCAGAACATCGTCGGGGTTGAGCCAATGGTAACAATCATAACCCCGAGTCCATACCGGCTTGGTGCGCCGTACCGCTTCCATTGAGTCTGGGTCTTGACGCGGATGTTCTGCGAAGAAGTCCCGGGTGTTCAACAGAAGTGCGTAGGCATCCGTTCTGGTGCTATCGATGCCACGATAGACTGTGGGTGAGCATCCGTATGCGAAGATATTATAACGAGGGTGTCCCTCTGCTTGGTGGTGTCGCCTCCCATATTGAGGTATAACTACCTTAGACGGCGTCGCAGGGTGAGTCGGTGAATTGCGAGAGGGGCTGACTGATTGCTGCTTTGATTTTTGCTTTGATTTTTGCTTTGGTTTTTGCTTTGGTTTTTGCTCTGATTTATTTGTCTTGAGTGGCTGCGTTCTAGAGCTAGTCTTGACTTGGATACCCAGTTCCATCACCAGGCTTATATACGGCCTGTACAAGGCGATCGAGTCGTGCGTGCATTCACCTAAGGCTTCACTCTTGGGAAAAAATCCGACGTGGCCCTGGTCAATACTGGTCTCGGCAATCGTACCACCATGCTTTCGTCTTTTGAACTGAATCAGTATGCCGGACATAACGTGCTTGCATAATTTCTTGTCCCATAGGAGCATGGGAAGAATGCAATCAACGCTTTCTTGACCGTTCTGGCACATGATCGCCATGTGACGAATGTAAGCCGCGTATGCGGCAGCCGACGTAACACCTGAGGCATCCCCCATCTTCCCAAAATGAGTGAAACAGACGCGAGCGTCCTTGAAGGCATTCTCGAACGGCACGCCTTCCATATTATCCGGTTCGCTCTTCTTGACCAGTCCTACATAGCCATCCACTAATAGCATTTCGAAAAAGGTGAAGACTTTGCAGCCAAGACTGTAATTAGGAGGCGAACGGTTGTTGAACTCTAGATGTAGACGTGGTTTCCGTTCCAACTCTACAGCACGATGGTAGGCATCCAGGAGAAGCTGACGTCCAGCAAGCTCTCCTAACTCTCCGCGGTCAAGCAATCCACTTGTGGAGGCAAAGTCACTAAGCAAATCAATCGCGCAATATGGGTGTGTAGACCTCCACCTCCAAAGTTGTTCAGCAGCAACTTCAGCAAGGAGGGGTTCCGAAGGGTAACCCGATCGCAAATAATTTCGGTGATCAGGGATAGAATATGCGAGCCGCATATGGCTCTCAACCAAAGTAGCCTGTTGCACTTGCGCCGCTTCACGGTGGGGTTCATAGTCCAGCGATAACTGGACGTCTAGCACGGCCAACTTCGCATCAGATGTAAACGTCTTGTACTCAGCGTAGATTTGATCAGTACCCGTAAGCTTTGCGCAAGCCAATTCCTTGATTTCAGTGTACAGCGCAACCGGCTTGTCCACCGATGCTTCCGAGAGCGTCCAAAATCTGTTGCATCAATAACGTGAGCTGATAGCATGACACAGCTCAGGAAAACTCACAATGGCCTCCCAAACTTGGCCATGAACGAGACCTCACTGATGTTAGTCATAGTCAGACTTTCCGGCTTGACTAAGAGGCCTTCATAGCAGTCAAAGGGTGTCTCAGTAATTGGTGCGTGGAGTTTGGCTTCACCTCTACGGACGCGTGCCGATTTGGCGGACGCCGCTGGAGGCGCAAGATGGGCGAGACTAGAGTTTGTCGAAAGGTAAATGACAAACATCGGGAGAAGCGAAAACTCAGTCAGACATGAGCAGAATAGATCATAAAGCGTTTTTGATCCAGTTCCGACCTCCGCGTCAGACGGTATGACGCTGGTCAAAGTATGTGCTTCATCCACGTACATGACAAGTTTTACAGGCTGAAATCCGTCATATTCACGCAGTATGTTGATTAGTCGCTCAAGTGCAATTATTGCCCCATCGCGAACAGAAATGAAGTCTAGCTTTGAGAGAATGACATCTTCAGCGCTGGCAACTGCTGCTTCATATAGTCTTGTGCGGGCATCGTTAAGATGATCTGACCACCACTTGGCTAGATCCGCGGTCTTTGTGATTTTCTGTTCAGTAAACTCTGCGCGGCATTCATCCAGCTCATTGGCCACTTGTGTGAACACGCATCGAAGAAAGTTCAAGTACTTGGGTTTGATTACGCTTTCATTTTCCGGCCTGGTGAGGTAATTCCGAACATCATCGTCAGGTGCGGGGTAGGCTAAGGCTACGTTGGTTGGATTTCTACGTTAGAAAAACTGGACACAAACAGGATAACGCGGTGAATACCTCGATTAGTTTCGCCTTTGTCTCGTAGATTGAAGGGAATAGTGAAGACAAGCTGTGCCTGTTCATGGACCATACGTGACTTTCCCGTGCCAGAGCTTTGGACAATTGCAATTTGATTTGAATAGGGCTGGGTGGGGCCTCCGAATGCTTTGTTTATATTGTTAAGTAACAACTGATGGTTCTTTCCTGAATAGCTCCCTTCCCAGGCCGACTTTATGACTTTGAAAAGATAAGAGTTGGCATAGCCAAAAAGAAGATCGAGGGGTTATATACCTTGGTCTATCGATTTCCACAATCAGACCAGTTGACACAAAGCACTACAACTGAGAATCAGATACGCACCAGTCAATTTCTCAGGAAACTGAGAAAGCGTTAACATGGCTAAAAGTCTGCGTATGGTCATCGGGCCTCAGGATGCTGTGAGAGGAACTTACGACTAGACACTACCCCTTGCTCGGGTCGAATTTCTGGAGGAGGACTGAGCAGCTGTTACGAAGGCTGACAGTCCGACTTACTTGGGTGAGTGAAAAGGCGTTCAAAATCCTGCTTAGTGGCACAATCTTCTATGAGATCGGCCAGATCCTGATTATCTTCAACCAACTTGCTCAACGTGGCTCGATTCTTGACCGGTCTCAACATCAAATTCCACCTCGGATCTTGGGCGACAGAGGCATAGGCAATGTTGAGAACGCGAGGCCTCCAGCCAGGTGGTTTAAAGGCATGAAGCATTTCTAGTGTCTCTAAGTCAATGATTGTGTTGACAGAGGGTAGAGTGGATTCGGACATGGATTCAGGCGTGGAGAGACGAGGTCGTTTTGCAGGAGGTGGTTGTTCCATCTGATGAGTGGCCATTTTATCAACATTTTATCAACATTGACAGATAAGATACACAAATATCCACAAATACATCCCACTGATGGCACCAGGCACATTGTCTGCTCTTTGTGAGTAAGTATGTTACGAGTGCTATCTTTACATTTGTGGTCCGTAATGGTGCTGAGCTTTTGTGTAACACCTCACTTTGCAAGCCCAGCTCAATATCGCGGAATCGCAGATCTACTTCTGCTTCCGCTTCCGTCTCGTCTCGCATACCAGCAATAGAGTAGTGTCTACTGAGACGCTTGTAACAATTATAACTATAACAGTAAATTGTCTAGCAAAGAAAATCAGAATCAGAAACAACGCAATACAACAAGTGTGCATTACATAGACACCGTCAGTTGGTCGAATTGCAGGGTCACCTGTGTTGCCACCACATTCGCCACGCAAACGACCAATGGCTCAGGGGGGGGGGGCCAGCGCGGTTCAATATCACCTCAAATGAATGGATTGTGTGGTGGTGTGGGCCAGGTGCCAACTATGCTGGTGGTGATTGCGAAAAAAAACACCACACTGGTCCTTCTTGTGTCAGGATTAGTATCAGTTATGAGCTCTGATCAGAACAGCTGCATTAAATGTAGTTTTTGACTCGGGGTGAGAAAAAAACAAAAAGAATTAAGCTATGTAAAGAACTTGCGGTTCTCGTTCGCTCCGAAGAGGTCTTTCCTGATCCGGGAGCATCTGAAAAGGAGCTACTCTTTCAGGCCAGCTTTGATGATGACTTTGAACAGTGCGTATACTCACCCTGTCTTCCAACAGTCTCAGGCATTCGTCCAGCGTGTTGTCCAATGTAATCTGTCGTGTACCACTAATTAGTTTCGCACTGCCAGCTCTGTATGTGATCTCAGCATCTTTCCAAAAAAAAAAAGGGGGGGGGGGAATACGGGATTCACTTACCGCTCATCATGTACGTAACAACCCCTCCGCCTCAAACTCAGTGTCTTTCCCACTGACCTCCTTGTACTGTTTCCGAGCACGATCCGCAGCACGCTTTACAACTTCCACATACTTTGTCCGCGCCAGTATCGTGATGTTCGGCTCTAGGACCTGGAGAAAGCCTTGCACGATGACTCCCTCGAGGAACTGCACGCACCGGCCTTTGGAGAGTTCGACGACGGCAGAGCGTGACATTGTAAAGGGCGCTTGTAGGTGCTCTTCGCGGCGGTGGAGTAGCTTGAGACGGGATATATTCGTAGGCTCCAAGGAGCTCAAATAATATACCCATCTCTTCTAATTCGACTTGTGCGGTTTTGTTAGCTGTGTGTGTTTCATCTGCCTTCAGGTTCTTGGGAAGCTCCGGTTTGCCTATGAGTTGTATGGTAATGAAACCAGTCGCATATAATGAGGGAAACCAGCCCGCCTTTGTGCTTGACATACTCCCCAATCTTATCCGCAATGATAGGATCCAATCCCTTCTCATCTGTCATCTCCTTCTTTACCTCCACCCACGGTAGCTAGATCGCATTACAGTCAGACCAACTAACGCCAACGTTCCTATGATGGTCAACCCACCTTGTCAAGCTTGTCAACGGCCGACGATATGGTTCGAATCTTGTCCCCAGGTACACTTCAAAGACACCATCCAAAATCTTCCTGTGGTTCAGCTGACAAAACCCTGATGAGTTCTCACAGAAAAAAAAGACAGCAGTACGGAGAAGAACTAGCCTTGATGGTAAACTCCCCGACATCTAATCTCGTCAAGATGGTGGAAACTAAGCTTAGTAGTTCAGCATCGGGGATCATCGTGGATCCCATATCCCCGATTGGTATCAAAGTCCGGTAGCGTCCATAGTAGCTCCCTTCCCAGGCCGACTTTATGACTAGAAAAGATAGAGTTGGCTAAGCCAAAAAGAAGATCGGGAGGTTGGATACCTTGGTCTATTGATTTCCGTAACATGAAATTAGTCGACACAAAGCACTGCAACTTTGGACGAGATACGCACCAGTCAATTTCTGACGCTAAGGCATTGAGATGGCTTAAAATCTGCGTATAATCATTGGGCCTTAGGATGATGTGAGAAGAAACATACAACTAGGTGCTACCCTTGGCTCAGGTAGAATTTCTGGAGAAGGACTGAGCAGCTGTCATAAAGGCTGATAGTCC
>JABCKK010000141.1:0-14974 GCA_018221785.1 Calocybe gangraenosa
GCCGGACGCCTGTGTGAGTGTATTCAACGAGAGGCTGACGCTACTAAACTAAGTCCATTGCAGTGACAGCACGTGGACGCGTGTACAATGTTCAAGAACGAATATTTGACCCACGAGTTCAGCTCAATGCTGACAATAACCGAATTCCCACTGATAGTTTGTAAAGTAAACGCCATAAGACTTTCAATAGCAACTGCTACCCTTATGCTTATGAAGCAGATTTTTCTTCGTGACTTTGCAACGGTTTAATAACAGGGATGGAATGGAAGTAATTACTCAGTTTATTGTGCTGTTGGGCTGTCAAGTGGGTCCAAGTCCTTCCTCGCGCATCTCTATCTGGAAGTATGTTCGTCTCCTTGTGGTATGTTGTTGACCACTTGTGCCCAGTTCAGCATCGTTAGTGTTTGGAAGTTTAGTAAAATTATCGGGAGACCACTCGGGAGGTCTTTCTTTCACCGTACCATTTTGAGGGCGACCAGCAAAAGAGCTTTGTGCCCGCATCGCCGAAGATAAGATGATTGGCCTGTAATATAAACTCTCCAGCGCCTTCACATTAGTAACCTCAAAGCTCTTAGCGTCGTCACATTAAATTCACCGCCTTGAGGGCTAACGTGCTCTAGGGATTTGACATATCGTTGGCTTGTTGGCTTGTGAAGCTGTGATATCTTTCTACTGTCAGGTCTATATCAAGAATGCCCTTCATCGCTGAATACTCACGGCGTGCAAAAAAAAAAGAAAAAGGAGGGAACGTCTTCTTACACAGTCTAAGAGTGAAATATTCTGCGTCAGTCGGGGTGTCCAACAACAGAAAACAGAAATATATATATCTTTGTCGAACCTATGAACATCATACAACAAAGATAAAATATTCTCACCAGGGTCGTGGAAGCAACATTGCTGGTAGATATTACATTCCAATGGGCCCATGGTTCACGCACGGGTTCATGACTACATTAATGCGGGTATGTGCTAGGAAGGTTCGAGATTCTTGGCCCTCGTAGCCTTGTGCAAGAACTAACATCACCAGTTTATTGACTCCAAGGGCTGGAGACAAACTGATCACGATTCATAATTCCATTCAATTCAATCCGGCCCTTACATGTAAAAAATCCTGCCGCGTGTTTTTGGGTTCGCTCACGTCATTACCTCTACCTATAAGTGTTATAAAACATTTTGGGAGCGTCTTCTTGGTATGTCGTACTTATTCTTCAACTTACTGGGTTCAAACGCCCGCAGACTAAAGCGAAGACCTTCAGAACCCGCCGCAGAGACGTTTTTATAGGTCGCTCAGGATGGATCCGCATGTGAAAGCTTGTATTCGATGTCCGGAACTACTACCAGCAATGATGCCGACCAATTTGTGTGGAAAGTGTACACATTTAGAGGGAAAAAGAAACGAAAAGTATCACACCCCGAAAAGCCATATGCCTACGAGAGGAGTGCGCCCTCAGAATCACTCCACTCCATACGTTTCCGGCCGGGCTATAGGCCAGTTTCCAATATGGGCTAACGTAAGTTCTTTCCAGCTATCACACGTCCCACAGATGAGCTATACCAATCGTAAACCCTTAGGCAGAACCTGTCCCGCATCCTAATCAATCTCAGGTTGTGCGTTTTCTTGCTACTTGTTAGCTGTGTGCTCGACCGATTTGTGCCATTAGTATCATTCCCGTGTGTCAGATTGGAAGCCTGCCGATTCGTCTTGTTCCGAATATCTTGCAGGCTATTCTGTAGGTCGACCTCATCGAGATCAGTTGCACACATATATCTACTTTACTCATTTTTTGTACACATCTGCCTCAGATAGCCCCAAACGTCTATCAGCCACCTGCATATCCAAACCCCGTCAGTCGACCCCCCTTTGGCGCAGTTTGCATATCTTCCCCGCATCCCAGTCATGGATCGCTTTCCGCTCCTACCGCCGCACCTCATTTTAGCGCGACGGGTGAATTCCTGCCACAGCGCACTACAGTCAGTTCGCCCCTAACCGTCCTACTTCAGCTGTCTAATATATCGCCTAGGTGACTCCCAACATCACTCCCCATGTTCCTCATGCCCATCCTATGCATCCCCGTTCGAACAACTGCACGTGTTTCCAGAGTTCCATGCCAACGCTCCCCAAAGGAGAGTTGCCGGATTCCTGTCCTCGGTGTCGGAGGTCGTTTGTCCAAAGCCCCAATGTTCAAAAATTTACGCCAGAGTATGTCGGACAACCCACTCCCAGTTCCAGTGTTATCACAGAGATATGGCCTCAAATTTCGAGTGTTCCGTCTGGGGTTCCCGTTCCGGTACTGCAGTCACGTCCTCGTATGTTCAATTAACTTTATATCTTGAGTGCCTAGACATCTCCCGGTGAATCCTCCGATGACGATTTGGATATTATGCAACTTGTGTATCCTGAGGTATTCAGAAAATACTTGATCTTAAGCCTTGAGCCAATATCTTGTATGTTAAGCCAGAAGAGCAGGTCGGTAGTACTACTTTGCCCTCATTCGAACGGTCTGTCACTGTGAGTCCCGAGATTTCGAATTTTTCATTTTTCTTCCATGTTCTTTCCAAGAAACAGCCAACCCAAGGACCAGTCAATCGCGTGGTCTCAGAGATAGCAGAATTCAGAGAAATTATCCCTATCAGCCATATGCCAAACGTCAAATCGCGAACGATGCCCATGACACCTATTGGTGAAAATTACTCACAAAAAGGATTGGATGTAAGTGGCGACCCTTCGACTAACTGATTATTTCGCTATAACACTTGAATTTTAAGGGCCGCAAATGTGTCACACAAGATTGTAATGGCATCATCCAGGGTGATTCAAATACCTCACGATGTCCTTCATGTGTGATGAAGGACTGGAAATCGAGAACCACTTTGGCGCCTGCGTTATCATCTGTGAGCAAAAAACGGAAGACAGTCACTTGGGCTGACGAGGTAGATACGAGACTGACAAACGGTGAGAGTGACCAGACAGAGCATATGGAGGGGCAAGTTGAGGATATTATTGATGATCCGCCGAGGTTATCGGGGAGATCCCATTTGCCCACCACTACTAGCATCCATGAGCGGCCTCCAATCGATGGCATATCTAACAGGGAACCTCAGAAATCGCTTAAGGACCCTGATAACGCTGCCCTCGACCTTAGATCAGTTTTGCAGGATTCACCCGACAACCACTCTATCGATCCAACCATTGCCACGCCTTGTTCACCTTCGACGAATTCCCTAAGTAAAGATACAGTATCTGGGTGGGGTAGTGACCTCACCGAACTCAGTACATCATCCGACCATGAAGATGACGACTCATCATCTTGTAGCGAGGAGCCCGCCACTGTATGTACATCTCCGACGCGTTCTCAAGAAAATACCTAACACTAGTAGCAGCGGCCCATCCTTACGATTCGTATTCCTGCACGGCGGCCTCCAACTTCGCTTGACCCGTCGAGCGGTAAACCTACTTTATGCACCATAGTTTGCTGCCAGAACGTCCTTCCTAAAAATTACCAATGGAAGTCATGCGCCAAATGCCGTCTCAAAGGCCGCGAATATTGGAAGAAACGGCGGAGTACAAAGAACCTGCCAAACAAACCTCTCCAAGTTAGTATCACCAATTCATCTGTGATCTACAGACCCTTACCCCCCCCTCGTAAAGCCACTCGCACTCCAAACAGCAAAAAAACCAGCTCGCAAGCCCAGCGCAGTAAAATCGATCCTGGGCAAGTTCGTTTCCAGATTGCTAACAGACGTTTTCTACAGATCCCTCCTTTTCCCAAGTACACATGCCGTTCAGCATTGGCTGCCGACCTTGTATCGCAATTAGAAGGTTTCCTTCAAGCCCGATTTCTTTATGAAGGTCACAAGAACTTTGGTAACAAGGACGACCCTACGCAAACTCATTTCACGTCAACCTTCAATTTCCGCGGCGAATTCTCTGTAGTTGCTTTCGATAGTGACGTTATGAAAATCCGGGACAAGGTGGTTCAACGGGCGATATGGTGGATGCAGCAAGTTGCGTACGCCACCGAGATACGCTTCAGGTAAGAAAAAAATAAATTGAACATTTGTGCATTAGTGACTACTTTTTCTCACTCTTTTTTTTTTGACGGGTGGGAAGCTCAACGTATTGGGTCTCTGTTCTGGACTCGGAAGGCGGGATGGCAACACGATTTGAGTGCGGGTACTCTACAACAACGAGCGAACCCAACCCCGATTCATGGGAAGTTTCATCGGCGCTCATGAGGGGAGAACTGGAAATTGCTGTCCTCCCTGACCACACACATACAATATTCGAAGGCCAGCGCACTATTGTACGCTTCTGTCTTATTGGATAAAGCGCGATGGGATTACATTCCATTTGTCACGCAATGGCTAGTCAATATGCATCTTTTGTATTAGTTATCACGCTGTTCAGGTTTTTTGCTATCGTCTTGTTTATCGTACCTTACTGTCTCGGTTATAAATATACTCTCACTTTGACGTTTGCTGATTTCTTGATACTTCACATGTGTCGCTGTATTACTTGCTGGCCGTAAACCTGATCATACCACGAGGTTCTGATCAAGCATACGTCAAGTATAGTCGTCCTCGCCTGAGAACGACATGCTCAGTTAATTGATGGTCAAAGAATCAACTTTCACCGTCTTAAGTGACTTGTCGCTGGTCACTCGATATGTCTGCTCGTGGGAGTGATAAAAGATAAGGCCAACCTTGAAGGTGAGCGAAAGTAACACAAGTTGCATAAGGGGGACGCCGGACTGGTATATTACAAACAAAGGGGGCATCGTGTATGGAAGGGGAGGGAGGGAGGGAGGTATGAGTTCATGTGATAAGCACGAAATTGTACGGGTTTGAAAAAAGAAGCGTCAAGCGTGCTTGGAGGTGGCAGAGCAATTTCCTGCCCAATATCTGATTGGGGAAACGTGGATAAGAACAGAGGAGAGTAGAGGGAGGCGAGGGGACTAAGAGGTGGGATCAGAGCATAGGCACGAGGCAAATCAGTCTAACTCAAAGGACGAATCTCCTCTACATGGGACTTGTATGAGATGGGGCACGTGGATGAGGGAGTGGAGAGGGGGGGGGGGTATAACACAAATACAACACCTTTTCTTTTCTGGCTTTAAGCTATGTTTTTTCCACTTTCTTTTTCTTTTGTTTTGTTTGAGGTAGTCATATTGCATGCTAAGCAGAAAACAGTGTGAGTCAAGGTAACAACACAGCTGTGGGTTAGTTGAAGATTCAAGTGTAGGGAACGTGATACCCCCGCGGTTTTGCGAGGAAGGAAAGAGGAGGAGTGTACGAACGTTAATACATGCCCAGCGTGTAACAACGTCTCTGAGTCGATCATGAACCTGTCGCTGGCAGTCAGGACAAGAAATTTGGCCATCGAGGGTCGCAAATGCATTTTTTATACTTGAGGTCGATATATCTATAGTTGTGCACATTGAAATCGCGGATAACGGGCGGAATAAAAGAAAAGCGAAGGAAAAATAGAATGTGGTTGGGATGGATAGAAATTTAGTAAGGAGACGTAAGCATACATGGGAAAACGCTGAAGTGTAAGAGTACGGACCAGGTCTGGCATCCCATGCCAGATATGCTGCTACGAGGGCCCAAGCACGCAGGATGTACCTTTGGTCAGAAAAACTACAGTTCTTCGTTGGTGGGTGTGGGTGAGGTGGGACTAGGAGGATGTCCTTGAGAGCTGTGGAACGGTTTTTGTGGAGGCATAAGAGGCGCTTGAGGTATATTGGGCCCATACGTACTGCAGTTTCATCATCAATTGTCGAGAGAGGGTGCGAGAGGAGATGGGAGGAGGTAGCGGTAGCTAGCTCAATCAGGTTATGGTGTGCTGCAAGTGTGTACAACTCCAATGGGAAAAGAGGTGCAAATAATAGGATATAACCATAGTTCACATTGGACGGGACTAAGTGATCCTTTGGATCTATGTCATAGATAGGCATGTGATCTACGGCTGCGACAACACTGGGGAACGAGGGAGTATGCGTTGAGCAAGGCGTGCCATACATAATATGGATGATCACATCAAGCACGATGGACGTCTCACCGATAGCGACGATGGGCGGATCGGAGCCGAACTTTGTGAAGAGCTGTGGAAGAAGCATGTGAAAAGCGTTCTTGGACCTCTCTAATAAGACATCAGTGTGTACGTAGAAGAGTACAGAGTCCGATGATGAGAAGATGAGGTTGCAGCCCATCGGATCGGAACCAGGGTAGAATGAGGTAGAGACGGAGACAATTGTGTTCGGGGTCGGACTGTGAGATGGCTATTCGTCACCCACGCACATCAGTAATAAAAAGAAAAGGCGGTTTAAAAGAGAGCAACCACGTACAGGTGGGGTTAATGGTGCTTTGAACTGCCTCAGTATGGGCTCTGTCAAGTACAAATCATAGTCTGGGGAATCATGGTCCAAGGCAGCCGAGACCCAGTTGTAGCTAGCTATTGTTGAGCTCTCGACCATAATGAGGAATAAGGTACGCATCAAGACAGCAGAATCATTGTAGATATGGAAACATAGGTGATGGGAAAACTGCTCGGCAAAAGAACACTACCACTACGTCAGAATGACGTCAAATTATGCCCTTAACAAAGGGCAAGTATATGTAGCTCCTTGGTGTTGGTGGGGACAACAGCACTTAATGGGAAAGACACGAGTTAGAGTTAAATATAAAATGATACACGTGTTGTTTATGTAATCCTACTTGGTACTTGATACCATACAATCAGTGTACTGATTCAAGCTCAAGCCTAGCTTCAAGTCCGAGGTTGCATTTGGCTAATTAAATACACCTAGACGGCGACGAGTTAGTGAACCGGGCTCAGCCGTCGCCATCAAAAGACCCCACCAGAGATTCCATTCTCGGAATCCAAAGCTGGGTCAGGTGTCGTTAGTCCGAATCACGAATCAGCGACTGCGCTTGTCAAGCCGTATTAGTGAGCCGGGCGTCGAACAATTAGAATACATCACTTTCAATGCCATGTAGTACTCTCGTTACACTAGCTGCATGTCACCCAGGGTTTGAAGGCTGTTCTTGACCTCGTCTGTATGTCTGCATTCCACAGAATCCTCCGATGATGCGAGGAAATATCATCGTCTTGTACCACAATGGCGAAATATTGATCGATTTCCCAGTTGGCAAATCAACCAGATCCGCGTGTTCCCGCGAGTTTTTATGTACTTACATATAAAAAGGCTCTCACTCTCTCATCACCATCCATCCATCATCACCCAACAGCAGCCCTTTTCACCTCCTCTTTTCTGTAGAACCACTTTTTCGTACCCTTTCTGGTCTTATTCCAAACAGTCATGACGGCCCAGATTCAAGTTGGTGGTACCATCCCTGCTCAGTCCGTCAAGGAGAGCGCTCCAGACTCTGCCAACCCTCTCGTCCTCAAGGGAAAGAACATTATCGTGAGTTTTGCTTCCATCCCCTCTCTTGACCATCTATTTTTCTTCTTTATCGTAAACCCTCTCTTCCCATCTAATCTTTTTTTGATGGATGCTTATTAATAACTTTCCCATATCAAGGTTGGCGTTCCCGGCGCTTTCACTGGTACTTGCCACGCTCAAGTCCCAGGCTACGTCGATGGCTACGATAAATTCAAGGCAAAGGGTGTCAACGAGATTTACATCTTTGCAGTCAACGACGTATTTGTCACCAAGTAAAGTCCCTTCCCCTTGCTTTCCCCCTCACTGACGAAGGAACTCACCTGTTTGAATCAGAGCATGGAAAGATGCCCTGGCTCCCGCGGGATCAAGTGGGTTCCCGTCTGCCTTATGACTTACCTTTGATATTAAAGAAGCATCTCTCTGAAATTAGACGTGCACTTCATCGCCGATGATGTAGCCAAGTTCGCAAACTCCGTTGGTCTGTCGTTCGATGCCACCCCAGTCCTTGGTGGAACCCGCTCCAAGGTCCGTATGATTCCCATCCGCCATAAGCTTCTTTACTCTCCACAAATACTAACGCTTCGCGTTGTAGCGTTATGTCATTGTGACTGATGATGACAAAGTCGCATCCATCGCTGTCGAGGAGGACCCCGGCAAACTCACTATCACCTCTGCCGAAAACGTCCTCGCTAACCTTTGAGCCGTCGATACCCCTATCTTCCCCCCCCTCTGAACATTGATCCTTTCACAACGGTTGAAATCACATACAATAGGCATACATATATAGATCCGCGAAGAATTCAAAAGGTTATGCACTTATTTGTAAAGTAAAAGAGTACTGGACAATGAAGAATGTGACTTTGTGGCCATGTTAATTGTGTTGAAGATGGTGCTAGTCACCTTGTACTTGCTGTACATGTGATATTAGGTGGGCAATTATCCGGAAGAAACGATTCATCAATCGTCAGTGTAGCAAGAGAAGAGCACAGAGGCAGGCTCTTATGAACCAACCGTGACCTGCAATTCTCCCTAATCACAAATATCATGCATGGTTGGACTCTAAATCCATTTGGCCGAGATACTGATACTAACTAAACATGTCTCTGATCCGTGTATTCTAGAATGAATCCGGCCCTTGATTAGTGAGATTAGTGATTGATCGAACTCACTCGGGTTTTTTTCTGATATTGCCCTACAACCAGACCCACACAACCCCAGTGCCCAGAGCGTTTCGCCCAAGACATTGCCCACCAACTGTTTACGTATACAGATTATTTTCATTATCGATTACACTAACTCCTTTGCCCTTCACCGCTTATCATACGTCAAAATGATCGGTTAAGATACCGAGACACACCGCTGAGTCTCCACGTAGTTCATGATCATGTGGTCCCTCATTTCCCGGAATATAAAGCCTCAGGAAAAAATTAAAAAATCTAGTAGCTAAGAGCTGGTTCTCTTAGTCAAATTTTCATCCCCGCACTACTTTACTTCAACGAATTTCCCCCTTTTTTTTTATATTTTATTGACAGCCCAACTCTTACCGACACATCAACCTTTGCAATGCCAAATCGCTTCATCCGTCTCTCTGGCATCTTGCCATTACTTCTGTTGTCCGCATGCCTGGGGGCCGTTATTCGCGACCCAAGTAGAACGGCACTTGATCGGAGCCGCGATCCAGATGCTTCAGTTTATACAAGAGCTGACTCCTCTGCCCTTGTGTCAAGCGGGGCCGGGACATCCAATCCTCAACCCGGCAAGACAACAAAGGGAACGCCCACATCCAAAAAGCTTGTGTTGGGACATACCTACGTCCCATATTCTGACCCTCATGACCCGCCTGAGCCCGAATTACTTACCACTGATGGGAAATATGTAAGGCATTATCTCAATCGTCACTTCCCAACCACTTTGCTAAGCGTGTTTCACTAAGGTCCCCGCCCCGAAAAACATCCGTGTACTATATCTTGGCTCAAAAAAGGCAGAAGAGATCCCTGGCAGGGTTTATGTTGTAGCGTGGGATCTGCCATCATCATCATCTCCGGAAACCAGCAACCGTGGCTTAGCCTGGTATTCTTTTCGTAGGCTCAATGTTGCGGACAAGTTGAAAGAAGCCCACAAGAATAAACTATTGGTGTGGGCGACTATAAAACCAGAACATCTCGACATCTCGACAGGGGTAAAAGTAATGACCCCAAGGGAGGCCGATGAATTGAAACAAGGTTTGAGGGAAAGAGTTGAGAAGTTGGTGCCCGCGATGCGTGAGCTGACTGAGGACGACCTTAAGCCGAAGGAGAGCGTTTTAGTGCCCGGGAAAAGTATTCAGGTTCTAATGAGCGACGGGACACATGTGAGGCATCATCTCAATTATCTCTCTGATTTTCATAAGAATCTGTTCTGCTCAGCGTCGTCTCGAGAATAAAGACCGTCGCATAATGCGCTTGCGCAAAAACGGAACCCCGTACCGTTATGCTCTGATGTGGCACACACAGAACGCTCCTCAGTCTCTGAAGAAAGCGTGCGCGTTTTCGGGACGGGGTTATAAAATGGGCTCAACCTCCTTCGCACCAGTGGAAATTGACAAAGGTTCGCGGTTGAAAAAGCCAGTAAAGTTCCACGAGGAATTTCTATTGGAGCGCTTCATCCATGAAATGGAGGCCCATTTAGGCGTCGCGGAGTCCCCGTCCGCCGATGCCGATGGAGATTCCTACATCTCGACAGACGCGGATGTGATGTCAGAGGAGGAGGAAAGCGGTGGGGAGCCGGCACTCACACGGAAGCGGAAGTCAAACTATGCTAGCAGCAGCGCAAAGCGTACCAAAACCGCGTTGAGTCAAGACCAACTTAGCAAGGGAGAAGTGTACAAAGTGCCTACGGCTGATTTCCGGGCGCTAAAGACCAATGGAAAATATGTGAGTCAAGATTCTATGTCACAGGTCAGGTTTTGAATGCATTCTGTTCAGCTTGTTGTCCAAGGTAGTGACCGACTCATAGTAAGTTTGGGAAAGGATGCAGCCCCTTACAGCCTTGCTATGGTACAAAGGTTACGTCTCTCTCCCGAGGCCAAGGATTTATGCTTGTACCCTGGGAGCGGTGGTGCCGACGTTGGGCGGATCGCACTCACGCCAGTGGTTGCCTTTGAAGAATCGGAATTCACCCCTACAAAGCATAAGCTGATCAATGTGGATGACTTTATCAATGACATCAACCCACCAGGTAGTTTTCTGGGGCCTATCCGCATTGAATTGGAAGGGCAATGATTGGTGCTCTGAGCTGTGTGAAGAGAATCCTACACAGTGAGTAAGTATAAAAGAGAGGGTTTTTGTGAGTCATCTTATCTTAACTGTCGCTCTGATCAGTAACTGGATGGTCTCTTATTTAGTGTTGTCTTAATGGCGTGAAACGGTGTGGAGTGTACTTGGGCCCACGATCAACCACTTAAAAGTTCGTTGACATGATGAAAACCAAGTACTTACCTGCTTATGTGTGGGATGCCTGGAACATTCTTATGGGTTGGGCCAATTCACTCTCGTGCCAATGATTGTCGACGCAGATGCGGTGTTCACGGATCCGGGAATTCAAGTCTCTTGATTTAAATAAGCTTGTAGATGATCTCAATTCATTATGAAAGTCTTGCCCTAGAAAGGAGTTGTGAAAGGTCAAATTGATTTTTAATCAATCCTTTCCACTGGTCACAATGGTACCATATCAAGACGCCTCACTCCAGTGCTGAAGAAATATTGAGACAGCTCTGTTCTACGAACCAAAATTTGGCTGCAGGTGTCCCTAAGCCGAGTCAGACGTGTCGTGGCTAGTGTCGATATGTGGCGTACATGACTCGCCAGGCCGCTCGTAGAGCCTTTGGACCGAGTTTCTCGGGATGTTCGTCATGATGGTGGTGAACTTTGTAAAAGTCGAGGGGAGTCTGGCGAGGGGTGACGTTGCTTGTGCGGTCTGTGGCGTCGCTTGCGGATGAAACAGACATAATCCTATCAGAGTCCCTAGCGAATATATACAAAGCTACCAGCACTGTTTACGATTAGAGCATGGACCGTCTGTTTACTCATCCAGTTATTAATATACGAAAGCGACTGGTTCCCCACTGGTAACTATGTTTATGCGCTCTGTACGAATTTTATCCCCCTATTGATGTTGTGCATGAGCTCCAGTCCAATGAGCGTTTTAGTTGTTTTTCACATACATCACTTTTCAAAAAATGGGCATGATTGCCCCATTCTCACGTTCGTTTCTTGCCCCAAATCGGAAACGTGTCTGGTCTATTGATCCACGACTGTACCGTCTCCGCGTCGTCTCTTTCCAATTGGCCTGCACTCCTCCCATCCGCGTTCAAAACGCCTGCTCCAACCTTGGCCCTCCTCGCCTTGTCCTCCTTCTCAGCCGCCCGAGCAAGCTTCCCATCTCTCACCATGGTCGCAAAACGCCGAAACATGTCGGTCATGCCTAGTGCGCCTATGCACATTGCGATCATTTCAAGATGACCCCGGCGGGCTTTGGCTCCCGCGGTTCGGGTGCGGGTAGGTCTAGTTGAGGATGATACGGATGCTGTTCCTCTCGGTTGATGATAACTTGTCGCATCCGAGGTGACACTGGTGGCTGTCGTACTGCTACTCCCAACGCTGTTGTGACTGCTACTACTGAATGTCGTCATCGTCGTCGTATCAGAGCTAGCACTGCTGACACTATCTCGTCCACGACGACCACGAGCTCTGTGCTGACGATCTTGCCTCCGATAGATACTCTGCGCCACCATTTTCCTCTCCAATTCATCCAGTCGATCTGCAGCTTCGAGCTCACGCAACTCTTCCTTTTCAATCTCCAACAATCTCTCCGCATGAAAATCTACCAGCACGTGGATGGGGATACTGGGGTCGTCAAGCCACTGTTGGAATGTGGGGAGGCCTGCTGCGGATGCTGCGTCCGTGGCCACCGATGTAGAGGCCCAGATGGGGAACTTTGGGTCGTGGGGTAGGATTGGGGAGGGGGAGGGGAACGACGATCGTCGATTTGTAATTTGAGATTGAGACTGAGATCGATGAGATAATTCAGGCAACGGGTGGTCCTGACCACCGACCGAAACACGCGTATCAAGAGATAAACCAAGGATACCAGACAGAAGTTGGGAGGTGTTAGTCGAAGGGGAAAAGATTCGGTGTGGGGAAGGAGACCTGGTGCGGGCATAGTCGGCTTCAAGGTCTCCTCCGTTGGTGTTGTCAGAATCATCAACATCCTCGCATTCGTCCTCGCTCACACAAGTACTTGGAGGGATGATTCGAACAGGCCCGTCAGCCTCATCAGAATCATCATCATTATCGTGACCTGCACCAGCCTGGTTACCCGTCGCATATATTAAATCTCGAAGAGACACGGGTCTTTGATGCGAGATCCGTAAGGGCGGCGCACCCGGACATGGATCAGCATCGGCAACCGTATCAGCATCAGCAACAGCATCAGAGACTGGGGGAGGGGCGATTCCGTTATATGGCGAGGCGTTGACAAAAGCCAATGCGCAGCTTAGACACCTGCACATTGATGTCGCCGTTGGCGAGTAGCTGCTTGTGTCCTCTCGGCGATAAGTGTAAGATGGTCTTCTAGTGCTTTTCCTCTTGTCTTCGGCGCCCTCAGCTCCTCTGAGAGAAAAGCGGGGATTGGTACATGTAACTTGCTGATAAGCGATCGTGATTTCTTCCCCAGTTTTGATGGGCTTGAGAGGATACAACGTAAGGGCCAACGTCTTTGTGTCCCACTCATATCTGGCGGTCGGTGTCGAACTATAGTTTTCCTTTGTTCAATGTGCATGTTGAAAAATGACACAAGGTGAGCTGACCTATAGTTACACCTTCCTGCCTCAAGAAACACTGCTCTATGCATAGTCAGCTCACTGCACGACCCCTGAGGCAACTCCATTTTGATTCCGAGCCCTTTCACTGCCAACAACTCCTCCAACACAGCCCAGTCTGGATTGCCTACCCCCGGTCCTGATCTTGCTGCTCTTGGGCCTCGCAACTCCTCAGCAAAACGCCTCAACCCGTGTTTCAAACCCGACGACCCTAACCTTGCCCAAACACTCGCATATACCTCTTCTTTATAATCTACCGGATTCGTTGGGAAAAGGTAGGACGCAATAAGGGCTGGGTGTTCAACGAGTATGGGTTGCTGAAGGGGAATATCGCATGTTGCGAACATGCCTGAGGCGAGTGTGATGCATGGGGAGTGTCTAGTGGATATGTTTACTGGTAAACGCGAGGCTTGGGTGGTATGGAGGAGTGATGAAACGGAAGCGTCTAGAATGAGAACTGTCTCAGAGTTGAAGGTATACGAGTTTGGAGCCGAGGGACGTCGTTGGTGCTGATTGCTATCGTGGGCTATCCAACCGAGGACATAAGACCTGTGCTTAACATATTCCCCGAAATCAAAGCGGACATGGTCAAAAAGACGATGAGTGCCGACGTGAGATTCGATTGTAGAGTATATGTGAAGTGGAGGTGTGGGAGGTTTGGGAAGCGCCACACAGGTTGATGACGGTGGCGGTGGTGGTGGGGGCCGAGAGGCGTTGCGTTGATGCGCCTGATAGTGATAGTGATGATTGGGGTTGTGTCTAGGAGGGAGCACACTTGTCTCGACCCTATCAGACGGTTGGACAGGAAAGGAATGGTTCAAGGTGGGATAAACATTAAGAGGCGCATACGGGTGTGGCAGAAAGTGTGAATGAAAATGCGGGTAGTGGTAAGGGTGTGTATAGAGATTTGCCGTATACTCGAGATTATAATTAGGAGCCGTGGCATAGATATGGCTGGCGTTGTGTTGCATTTAAGCAGAGATCTAGAATATAGCAAATGAACAGAGATAGAGCAGGCTGTCCATACTTGAGAAGTAGTTTAAATACCTTTTCAAGGCCAGGTAGGCCACTTGCCAACCATATGGCCTTCTCCATCACTTGGCCCCAGATCAAAGCGCGGCCACGTCGTTTGATTCTACCTGGACCTATGTATTACCTTGATCATGAGCTGCTCGCGTATATACTTCATCCAACTTTTCTTGCGTCGGTCATGATCATGTAAGGTAAGTAAGGTAATAAAACGTGACTTTGGTGTGACTTGGCTTAAAATGAGGATACAGCCTCAACCGTGTATTCTGGTAGAAATCGGCAACCACCAATAATTTTTATATATAAAAAGAACTTTTTGCTGGTTTTAGTTTTCTTGAGAAGTGTAAGTACTGTTCAAGGCTTCAAGCTGCATCTTGACCTTGGGTCGGGATTTTCTGAGATAGCAGGCACGTGAGTTTCTCAACAACACACCATTTACAGAGCCATCAAAAAAGTACTATGGCCACTAGGGCTGGGTTAAAAAATATTTCCGCCATGTGAGAAATGTGAAATATTTTTGACCCCAATGTGAGGCGTTTTTCACAATGTTAAAAACAGTGAAAAACTCATTACATAATCAGCGACGCAACTGCAGCTAAATCTGGCGGTGTACGTAGGTTTGTAGAGGGATAGGGCATAGATTAAATATATTTATCCATATCCCAATCATCTGGCTTGGCTT
>JABCKK010000142.1:0-11616 GCA_018221785.1 Calocybe gangraenosa
CTTTGAGGTTCCCCAACATGGATAGCAAGAGCAGAACGGTATTTATATGTTGAGGGACGAGGGGAGACGGTTAACACATGTACTCATGATTACATAATCGATTGACTAACAATGCTAAAATTCCCAAGTTCTCCATGTCTACATACATACATTAAGTAAATGAGATACATCAATGTAAAAATGACAGAACTAAATACAACATAAATGAAAGGCGCGGTAAGCGGTTGAGAGGGGGGGGGGGGAAACAACCAGTGTTCCATTTTATAACTGATTAGCATTTGATGAAGTTACCAACAATCATGGTTGGAATCCCCCACTTGTCCCTTCGTATCGTGAACGAGAAGCAACAGTTGATGAAGCCCTCTTCCATCGTTTCCGGGTCCTCTTCCTTGACTCTAGTGGACGCATTCTCGCTACTTGAGGCGGGGCCGGCGGTAATGCTGTTCAGATGTGGCTTGTATCTGAGCACACACGACGTTAGCACCGCCTTCTGTGTTGAATCAAACGCGACATGGCCATATTTCTATCACAGTAAAGAAAAATAGACGACATCTCGTTAGAGAGAGTCAAAGTACCAACCTCCCAGTAGTTCACAGCAGACTCTTCAGCCATAAGTTCATAAATGCACAAACGGCCCTAAGAAGGAAAGAAGTCAGCTTGTTTGGTCATGCTAATAGAAGAGACACATACATCCCGCATCATGTACCCATCAACCCCGATGAGCTCGGTGAATTCTCGATTCCCTTTGTAGATCTCGCCTGTCCGCCTCCATAAACAAGCGGGGACACCCATGGCGGAGAAAACGCGGTCGTAATCAAGTAGTAGGCGTTCAAACGCCTCTTCAATGAATACTAAATCCTGTGTAAGAGAGGTAAACACTTCGGAATTAAATGAATAGAGACAAATGATACGGACTAGATCTCGTAATGACTGCGCGACGGCCTACAATAGAAGAAGGACGACATCATAGGACAAGAAACATATTCAGTCGAATAGACGTCGAAGGCGGGTATAGACGCTCACGCGGAATTTAGGTCTTAAAACCGACAATGGTTGAAGAATCTGTTGCTTCGACTCCTGCGATACACTTGCGGGTTATTAGCGGAAAAGATTGTTATACAACAAGTAATGAACATACTTTCTGTCCATCCACCGTGACAATCTGGCATAGCCCTTGACGTAATTATACGGCTTTAACAACCCTGCTTCATACTTGCTCCGAATTACGCGGTCGAGGCGCTCATTACGTGAGCCGGGCTCTTGGTCCGCTGCTGTCAGGAGAAACTTCTCCGTCTTGGTCGCCGAGGGTAGTACCACTGGCGCTGACGAATTTTCTTCTACCTGTGTTTCGCTTGTCGGAGAAGTACCAGCTTCTACGACAGTAGCGCTGGATTCAATCTCAGCGGTCGCTGTTGCAGTTGTTACCACAGGCGAATCTAGCAAGAAATCGGGCTGGGTGAGGCCAGTGGTAGAGGATTCCGGGGCTGGGTTGTTGATATACGCGTTCGAAGGCAAAAGAGCAGAGCTGAGATTGCTTGGTGCGCTCGTGAAAAAGGAGCCCTCGTCGAGGGTATCTAGAAAGTCACTGAGATGTGATGTGAGCAACGGAGTTGATACGAGACTTGAACGTTCGGATACACACCTTAGTACCGAGAACTCGTTCCCAAGCGTTTCCGGCTGGTACAGAAACTGTCCCTGTGGTACACTAATGGGCCAAGCAGATGCCGTAGGTTGCTGAGATGGTAGAGGTGACTGATATACGGTCACTGTGGGGTTTAGACATTAGTACTCCAAGATGATCTTTTGGAGAGATGTTGCCATACCAGGTGCGAAAGTGCGCGTCATGTCTACACCTGAAGCGGTAGACTGTTTATCAGAAGCCTTTGGTCTCCGTTCATCATGACATAGGTGCCCAATTTCCCGTTTTATACTGTATCGATTATAGGAAATTTCCAATAGGCGTTAGTGAATTGATAATATCACCCATATAATAGCAGAAAAACACACCAGCGTTGACATGGCCTTCCCTCATCGCAAGTCATATGGCTACGCCTGCAGTATAGGCAAGCATGATTGACTTTCCTCCTCTTCGAGGCCTTCTTTTTTTTCGATGGATCATTATTCAAAGCACCAGCAGGTGAATCGGTATTTGCGGTGGTGACGGTCGAGGTAGAGGCAGCCGCTACTGTTTGCTGCATGGGCTCAGAGTAAGAAGTGAGAGCGGACATTATAGCATAGAGACGAGACACACAGAAAGTCGAACCAGAGCTACAGCAATCAAGGGTTGGACTTTAACAGCTCGATGCTGCAGGTGACGAGTTGAGCTCACTTGGGTAAAAATCCGGACCCCGAAGACCATGCTAAGCGGCCCGAGCTGGGACCCCGAAACACCTTCAGCCTCGAGTACTTACCAGCTTGTCATATAATCCTCATATCTCTCGCACATCCTCCAGTTCTAAGCCTATTGGAAACAGGATTACCATCATTCGAGGGTATGGGATCAAGCATGCAATTTGTCAATTTTCTTCAAAGTGATACTGATGATCATTATCTGATATGAACAGTGACTTGCATTTGCAAGGTATGAGCTTCAAGGAGCTCTATTAGGCCAAAACTAGAACGATAAGATGTGATTTGAGTTCAGCTAATGACAGAATATGTCAAGTAACGGCTTTCCACAAAAAATGGCATGGCGCTCTAGTTTCGGCGAGCGGCAGAGTACAAACACCCTGCAAGTCGTCGTTTACTCTCAGCCCCTTAAACCGTCGGACCCACGGCCCTCGCCACTGGCCAGGTACTCCCTCTTCTGGTGGCTACATCCACTTACCAAAAATGGCGATAGCTTCTATCTTTTCCCGATATCTCCCGTGTATCGATCATCATCATGAAAGCTGCCACGCCACACTCGTCTTACATCCCACCATCTTCCACGAGCTGTTTAAAACCCCTTAACCGATAAAGTTCTCGGGGGTAATTACTCTTCGAAGACTCAAAAGTTGTCGGCTCCGCATACTGCCTTCACACCCCGTGCAGGCGGCTATTTACCAGAGAATCAATGCTAGGCCGTCTGTGGATGGAAGAACTTCTGCCGATCTAATATAATGGTATCAATCGATATTCTGTCGAGCTTTTGCGCCATATCTATCACTCAATAATTTCAAGCCCATTAGGTGACTGCCCGATAGATTGATCATTGCAGAGTGCGCCTCCAAGAACCGGGCTTCCACAACTTCTGCGGAACTGATAACACCACAAACGCCGGCTGCCTGTTCGGCTGCATCTCATGTCTATCTGGAGAGGAAATCCTCAGACAGAGACTTGAACACAACCCAATCCTCAGCCAACGACGGAATAACCACTCTTAATAGAACAATAACTTTCTGCCTGCGAATGCAACAATTATCGACTGCTAGCCAATCACTGATTGGAAGCGGTGATAGAACATACCAACAAGCGATCTTTGAGAGGATGCTCACGTTATCTCGCCTTGATAAATATTGTTCTGATATGGACGTAAAATGGAACAAGTCTATTTGTGGGGATATATACAAAAAGAAAATTACAAAAAGGGTGCTAAAGGTCATAACAAATACCAAAACGACAGCTAGGGGGTTCGTGACTAGCCGGATATAGGTGCGGTGATAGAGGACGATTGGAATGGTGATAGAGGATAATTGGAAGTTCTGTGTACGTTTGCCGATGCGCAGAAATTGCAGTAATGGAATGAGTTTTGTTACGAATTGTTCATTTACAGAAAGCGATTAGAGCGTTTACGTATCGCGCGACGGACCGCCTGAACCCGGCCTTTTTGACCTTGACCAAATGCTCGTTCTTGAGTGTAACGATCTCCGGTCCAACACCGCTATCCTTCGCCATTGAAATCTCACTGCTACTCGAACTCGTACGATCAACAGCTGGTTTCAACAAGACAGGTTTTTGAGGTAAAGGTTGTTCATGGTTGTCTTTGAACCACTAGGAGATAGCGGGCCAGGTGGGTCAACTTCGGAAGAATGTGATTTGATTGCAAGGTGAGGCACACCTGTATGAGGAACCGGGCAGACTCCTTGGGATAACGCTTCTGAGTCTGATAGTCGACGTATGTCACACCAAACCGGGTCGAATAGCCGTCTGCCCTATAGTGAATGATATGAGTATGGATAGTTAGCTCCTGCGGGGGCCATACCATTCAAAGTTGTCTAGGAAGCCTGCAGATCATCAGGTTGAGTGGGAGTGGGACAGAAGAGCAGAAGCAGAAACACACTCCATGGGAAGTAAGCTCTGACGTCGACGCCATCCTCGTTGACTGCTGCAAGGAGCGCCGCGGTTGTTCCTCGGAAGTAGTTGATACGGTCAGTATCAATCAGGGCTTGTTCGATCGGCATGTCGTTTTCCCCTTTCACGGCAAAACCATTTTCGGTAACGCTGGGGTGACTTGAGACCCTGATCGAAGAATTTTACGGAAGTTAGCTTACTAGATAGGTGTCTTGTATTTCTGACAGGCAGAGAGTGTTAGACGAGAATAGAAATTAGGTGTAGAGAGACTTGTGAACAAACCTTCCAGAGATAATTCAGCAGCTGAAAACGTGGTTCGATGTTTAGTTATAGGAGAACATTAGAAAGCTGCATACATGTCGGAAACCCTGTGGATCTGATCAAGGAACTGTCAACAAATTTCTCGCGTGATGCGAAAATTGATCGTACAGTCTTGCAGCCATGCACAATGAGCTGTAGACACAAAATTTAGGATGAGACTAAGCCATTTAAATGGGTGGCTTCAAACAGCACCTTGAGTACCCAGTTGTGTGCCATCCGGACGTGTGAAGGTGTAGTCTACATTACCCTGGAACTCATCGTCCCCGCCAGCTCCTTTAACAGGGGCAAAGATGATCAGTACGTGACAGATGACTAGGTAACATATCATCGCACATACTTGCAAGGTTAGTTGTGTAGGTATTCATGCCGTAAAAGTCTGAGGAACCTTTTACAATGGCTAGTTCTTCCGGTGTAAACCGGGGAAGCCGATCTCCAAGGACCTCACCCATGTATAACGGGTAGTGGCCAAGGTAGACAGGATCCTGTATTTAGACAAGTCAGAATCTTAAACTTTTAGAGCACGAGGACGAGGATACATACCGCATACCAACCTAAGACGAGGATCAGCAAAATTGTCGGAAAGAAAATGTAGAAGCTGATCAGCAGACTGGTCTGGCTTCAAGGGCCGTACATACCGATTGCGAAGTCGAGGGCATGTTGGGCGGCTTCAATATCTGAACGAAGCATCTATGGAATCAGTAGATATTGGTAACAAAGCGATCACCGGCCTCACTCTCTAGGTTGTCGTCATAAGGCATCTGCCAGTCTCCATTCAGCGTGATTCCAATCTGGCCGCCTTGTTTCGCTTTGAATTCTTCACGGTATATATTGACGGCGGTTGCATGGGAGACAATCAGGCTATGGCCGACGCTACAAGGATAAGGTAACTACCAATTAGTTAGATGTGTTTAAGACGGATGAAAAAACGCACATCCAGGGTTCTATGGAAGAATTTCCTTCTGGTGATCGATTACGGTCACTTGACCGGCCGGGAGCGAACACTCCTCTCCCATAGCCAAGGATCGCCACACACCATGGCTCGTTGATTGTTAACCTGTATGAATGGACGATTGATCAAAAAGCTGATAACAATAGCGTACATTTCTGAAGCGTACCAATGTTTAACCCGATCCCCAAATGCTTGGAAACACACCTAAAATTCCGATTTGGAGTAAGTTAGCCTGCACAGAACAACAGGTGGGAAAGAACACATGCTTTTGCATAATGTGCGAAATCTTGGACTACTTCATCTTTATTCAGCCAGCCACCGTACCTGTCGTGAAGTACCTGTGGTAAGTCCCAGTGGTACAATGTCTACATAGAGCGTTAGGTTACATTATCCGAAATTAATGGACAAAAAGCCCGCACAGCGAAAGGGGTGATTCCATGAGAAAGGAGAGCATCAATAAAATCCGAGTAAAACTTCACACCCTGGGGGTTGATCGGGTCATTTCGACCGCCCAAAGGAATCATACGTGACCAAGAGATCGAGAACCGATATGACTTTACACCATAGTGAGCCAAAAGCTGAATGTCCTCCTTCCACAGCTTATACGAATCCGTCGCCACATCGCCGTCCTTTCCGTCCAAGGTCTTTCCCGGCAACTTTGAGAAGTCGTCCCAGATTGACTTTCCGCGTCCATCAACACCAGTTGAGCCTTCAACCTGGAAACTCGCTAGAGAGAGAGACCAAACAAGATGTTCGAGATGAGTGTTTTGAATCGTAAATAAAGTGAGGCGAGCGAGCCCACTTGGGATGGCATTTGGTTTCAGAGCACTCACCGGTAGCGAATCCCCAAAGAAAATCAGCGGGCAGCTTGTGAGTATGGGGAGCTGCCATGATATATATGAGTGGTAAGAGTTAGCAAGAGACAGGTCAATTTATGTACTCGCTCTTAAACCAAGCAGAAAACCCCGATATCACTGAGTTCCTGGGGAATTTCAATTACACCATTCCCGAGAATTGTCCGTCGATTGCAGATGTATTCGACGATGCTTCGACATGAGACGTTTGATAGATGCCATATTTCATAATTCAGCAAAGCCGAATTCGGTACCCAGAGAAACGCCGTAAGCAGAGAAAATTTGGGGACACATTTGGACTGATAATAGCCTGGAAATCTGACAAAAGAAGTTTGGCCAATTCTGTCGCTGGTCGTCGTGGCGGTGATGGTTTGACCGGAACATTATCGGTGGAACCTTGTTAGGCGAACACGTGATATGTATTGCCCAGCCACCGGCGTGCAGGGTAAGCGGTACGTTTTTTACTTACTAACCCCATAAGTATGCAGTAAACTGGTGACCTCTCTGCACCACAAGCTTTCTCTCAAACATTGAACTATGTCGTCTGGAATTGCAATCCTCGGTGCAGGCATATTCGCCAAAGAGGGTGAGTTCTGTGCCTCGTGTTCAGCTCATACAGATCGATCTTGACTCGCCTGTGAAAAGCATACATTCCCGCTCTCGTACAGTTAGGGCAAGCGGCTCCAGCTCTTAAAGCTGTGTATTCTCGATCGGAGAAAAGTGCGCACGAGCTCGCAGAAGTCGCTGCAACTTTCCTTCAGCTGAATACTCCTCCTTCCATCTATCATGACGGAGATAAGTCGAGGGATCTGGATGCCCTCTTTGCACGATCAGATATCTCCGCGATCATAATCGCACTCCCTATTTCTACACAACCCGCCATTATCCTCAGGGCTCTCGCAGCAGGTAAACATGTCCTGAGCGAGAAACCTGTAGCTGCAGATGTCTCTAGCGGACTCGAACTGATCAAGACCTACAACTCACAATACAAGCCCAAGGGCCTCATCTGGAGGGTCGCAGAGAACTTCGAAGCAGAGCCTGCGTTTCGTGCTGCTGCCTCTGCCATCAGATCTGGAAAGATCGGCAACGTGATATTCTTCAGGGTGGTGGCTTTGTCTCGTGTTGACCAGGAATCGAAATGGTACAAAACACCTTGGCGCACGGTACCTGATGTAAGTCCTTTCCCTTTGGCATGTTACCTGGTTCTCATGCAAACCAAATCTAGTACCAAGGTGGCTTTTTGGTAAGCATAGTTTGCATTGAATAACCATGGTCCATTTAATGCTAATCTTTCAACCTTATACAGTTGGATGGTGGCGTGGTAGGCAGTCTCACACACCCATATGGAACGCCATTATTTACTCAGACATCCATAGCACACCCTAGCCGCACTGAGAGTCATGCTACCACATCCACTGACTCACCTATCTGGATTCGCTTCGCTCAACAAAGAACATCTAAAGCCGCATGATACAATCAACGCTGTTGCCCGTGCCGGATCACATATCCATGGAACGGTTGAATTAACGTTTGCATCGCCTACTAGCACTCCCTCTAACCCCAAACATGACTGGTTCACGATTACGGGCTCAGATGGCTGGCTTTCTATCAACCAATTCACCGCCGAGGGCTCTGCCACACCAGTGCTAAGGGTCACCATCAAATCCGTCACCAAAACCGAAGGCAAACTTGAGGAGAAGGAAGAAATCATAGACGAATCATTCCAAGGAGTGAAGGCAGAACTGGACAGCTTCCTCGGCGCCGTCCATGGGAAGAGTGATGGTTCGGACTTAGGAAACCCGCTTGGCGCATTGCGAGACGTTGCTTTCATTCAAGCTGCTCTGAATAGTGATGGTAACCTTATCGATCTGACCAAATTAGTTCCCGATTCTGGGTAAGACTTGCTGACGACTGAAAGAAAATGGAAAGGCGGAAATGCATCGGAGAAAGAGGAATATACAACACATGTTATGTTATGTTATATTTACCGGCTCGTGATTCGCTGAAACACCCACTTGTCAGCGCTCAGTTTGCACTTCCTATTCCAACAACTGGTACGGGGAGAAGAGATGACAACGGACCATGTACCACACATTGTCCAAAAGATGACAGCCCTAACGGTCAAACTGCATACATGTTATGAAACGCGTGCAACCGTGGAGTGATAGACTCAAAAATAACACTCAGGAGCTAGAGAAGCTCTTGTCCGATCTTGTCGTCCGACTTGTGGGCCTGTTTAGTTTTTTTCCCAAGGCCCTGAGATACATTTACCCAGCAAAGGAAAACACACAAGTTAAGAGCGTGCAGAAGCGCGCTAACATGATCTACGAGAAGCGCTATTGCATTCCCACATATATTTGGGCAGAAACTCGAGAGACAGGGCTACAGGGTTTAAATTTCAGTAATTGATAATGGTAATAATAGGAACGATGACGGTGTCGGTGACGCAAGTTGTGGAGCTCTTTCACGAGTACTAGCATGTAGGGATCGACAATGAGAAAATAATCCAGCTGGGCTCGTGAACGACACCGTACAGAGAAAGTAATGAGATACACAAGCGTATTAAACTACAACTTCTGCGGGCCCCTAATTCGCCGAGGAAATAGCCCCGTGTACCTTTTGTGTGAGACGAAGAGGATGTTAAGGTGTACATTGTCGCCCATCGACGTCTATGGTCATATGTATAG
Organism: Calocybe gangraenosa; assembly: GCA_018221785.1. Classification (NCBI taxonomy): domain Eukaryota; kingdom Fungi; phylum Basidiomycota; class Agaricomycetes; order Agaricales; family Lyophyllaceae; genus Calocybe; species Calocybe gangraenosa. The sequence goes on from JABCKK010000142.1 coordinate 9,084, forward strand.
CAGGAAGATCGCATGCGGTATAACCAGTCATGGGTAGCACTTGAGAATGCTCTGATTTTGAGTTGCCAGAATAGCCGCCAACAAAAATAGGGGGTGCAAAGGAGCAGAGAACTGAATGGTACCCCAAGCGGTCTTCAGATTACACCGTCGTCTTCGAATTGGTAAGAACACCTCTCGTTCATCAAAGATGTGGCTACTAACCACGTATCCTCGAAGAACGAGTATTAAGTTCACATATCCAGAGTCAGGGTCCGACGTCCTTCGTGGTAAACATCATCACAATCAAGAACCATACTTCTGCTTCGAATAGTCACTCATATGGCATCGCCAATGCGCTCAAGCGGGTATGAGATTTAACTGCGATTGACATTGACACAATCGAACCGCGGTGAGGCCAACTGCAGCAAGAAGGCACGACATTTGAATCGAGGTGAAGATGCCCAAAGCGCCAAATTATGATTCGCTGCGGTCTGACAAGTCCCCAAGTAAGTTGATGTTGATCTCGGTTCGGAGAAACTTGGGAGGCTCCCCGGAGACTGTGCGTCTATACTCTGTCAAGTATCAAACCTAACCTAAGTAATAGAAAAAACCCATCCCTACCTCACCTCACAAAGTCGAGGTGCGACTTGTCGAATGTCAGGAAATGCCCGAGCGCGTTGCTAACCGATGTGACGATTGCTCAGAGGCGGCTTCGTGCTACACGTGCTGTTGTCTGCCCGGTGCCAACATTGACGTCAAGGCGAGGACCCAGGGTAAAACTCCCGATTCGGTGAGTTACGTGGGCTTTGAAACTTGTTATGACGTGCTAGTCCAAGTGGTAGCCAGAGCATGAGCGGTCACAAAAAGTCTTCAAACGTGAACGTAGTTATTAAAGGAGAGTCTTTGGCGGCATGTGCCCCTCTTAGTCACAAATAGTGCTTATAAGAGCTTTTCTTCACATGTGATGTGTTTCTGCCAGTGAACCTTGCTGAACATATTTGACAATAAGGCCAACTGCCTGCATCATCCTAAAGTCAATTGGCTATCTCAATATTAAGGGAATGCCATCGCATTTTAGTGTAAAACACGATGGAACATCTGCTACCGTAAATATTTTTGTTAATTCTGCCATGTCTATACTCATATCTGCCGCATTGAAGTTTAACGTAAAGTCTCGGAACTCTGGAAAAGACGGTCCCGTGAGAAGTTCGTCAAGACGTCTCCAGATCGCAAGGTGGGGTATTAGTGGCTTGTGGGCTACCCGCTTGTATTTGCAATTGAGGAAGAGTTTCTCTAGACAGGCTGGTGAGGGCATGCCCCTCAACAGGTGAAGTAGCCAAACTAGGATGACAGTCCATCCGCCATGCACACCACGCAGTGTACATTCAACGATCCGTAACTTGTGCATAGATGTGAGATCCAGATAATTCTCGTCGCGAATTCTCCCTGTTGGACTTCTTTGTCAGCCAGCATTTTTAGTCATTGCTCTTGTGAGGGCAACGTACATATATATATACGTACACTAAGTTCTTCGACTGAATGAAACGAGGGATCTGCTACAATATCTGGAAATTGCCTCAGTGCATCGTAGTAATTGAGTTCGAGCCTTCTGAGGTTTGAATTCCCTAGTAAGCCATGTGAGCTCATGGGTATGTCATCCGTAAGGGTCCGCCGGAATTGAGGCTGGAGAAATTTGCCTGATTTGCCATTCAGTGATAAAGATTTGAGATTTGCACATACGCCGAGAATCTGGATAGGAAGCAAGCCGAGGTGGGTGAATGAAGCATGCGTCAGGGAAGGCAGAGCGAGGAAGTGCATTATGGCAGATTTGTTGTGACGATGCATGTCCCTCCAAGTGGTACATGATGGTAGAGTGTCATTCATGATAACAGACAACGTACGTAGGTTTGGCAGATGTAAATTTTGCTGCAATTGAGCTGGTCTTAAGGAGAGGCGCTCGACATACGACGCTAGAAGAGAGCTAGAGTTAAGCAAGAGTTCCAGCGCAAGGGAACTTTTTGCTAGCTTTGACTTTGTATGATCCAGAGATATGGACTTGTAGAGTCGTTGTTGGCAACAATCAAGGAGTGCGTGTGATGTGAGACACAAGTTAGCAAGACTCGAACAGTCTTGTGCGTCTGTTAGCTCGTCAAGGACAAGCTCCATGATATCGTAATAAAGGGATAGAGACATGGCGACTGCCGTGCTAGTAAGCCTAATTTGCTCTATAGCTTGGATGACAACGCTACATAAACAAGAGACCAAGATATGAAATAAGTAGAAATATTTACGACATTTTAACTCACCTGAAAGCTATTCGGATTTGACTTTTGAATCGATTCGCGATGATTAAAGGCAAAACCAATATTACTGCGAGTTACTTTGTGTTGGCAGTGCGTGGCAGCCTGTGTGTTGGGCGACCTCCCGTTCCATCGAACCTCACGTGAGTGGATACCTGCCGTCAAAAGCCTTTGTATCAAACTCAGCTGCTAGTCGACTACCCTTGGTTTCTTCTCTATAGCTACCATAGAGTAAGCCTTACTGACTTCATTCT